>JAUKNK010001276.1:0-56815 GCA_030765055.1 Mantis religiosa | reverse complement strand
GATTACGTGGTGGGATCCTAACCGTAGCAGCCTGCAGACATGTTCGGAATATGCATACGTATTACGTTTTTCTCTCCTGCTCTCCGTCTGCACACATACACGCGCGACCAGTTTCAGAATCTCAATAGCTTGATACATACATACGGGCATAACGTCGAAAATGCAAGGGGCTCCTAACTTTTATAGATGAACGTGCCCGGTATAAAGTTTCGAGCAAAGGAGGGGGCTTCGCTGTAGCAAAAGAGAGACAGAGGAGTTAATGGCAGGAAGCTAGGATTAGCTACCAAAAAATTTGTCATGGTGGGACTCACAAGAAAATTACTGATCAACTTATACAAGCCGACCCTTCAAAGCATCACCCCACTATTTATAAAAGAGGAAATTTTAATGCATTACTTTTTCCCGTGAAACATAAGAATTACAACCTTCTGTTAATTTGTTTGTCCACAAAACTTAACCACTTACTTAAATGGGAGGAATCAGATAAGTATTGACGCTTGTTAGTCTCAGAAAAACTCGAGAACCGCTAAACCGATTTGCCTAATTTTAGTTTTGAAGTATTTGTAAGTATAAGTTGTATAAGTCGAAGGAAGGTTTGAAATGTGAGGAATAAGAACCTGAAGTGATAATGGACCGAGTTATTTTCTAAATATATAAGTACACACGCAAAATTTTACGGAACATAGGCACCTTATTTTATTTTCGACAAAACAAAATCATTACAAAGTAGAAAGATATTGCTCTCCCTGCCAAAGTCTTCAAAGATATTTTACTTACCATATTATATTAAATAACATTTATGAGATAAGACTGAATTTAGAATACTGAATAAAATACTGAATAAGACTGAATATTTTTATGTAGCATGATGATAACCCTTTCGAAGATTATACACAAAATTAATTTCCGAACGCACCCTAACACAGGCAATTGTCAAATATTGGTGAAACCTTGGATAACTTCTTTACAATTCGTGTTTATGAAGTCCTGAAAGTGAATTGAATTGACACAAAATAAATTGAATTCGTTTGTGACTTTATGAAGTTCGTGCAAACTTTACTATACCAAGGAGACGATCTGACTTAGGACGTAGAAGTCAGCCAAATGTGTGACGAGTTACGTCCCGTGCTGACCGCACTGATGAGCAGCGAAACGCAGGAAATGCTAAAAGTCGTGTCGGTATGTCAGATAATAATAATATCCCATGGCACGACAGCCCTTAGAGGGCTAAGGCCTACCAACCCGACTGCCGGCCTCACGCCCTCTTACGCACGGCAGAGGTGGACGATCATCCAACCGATACGGGGAGGAGAAGTGGTCAGCATCTCGGCATACCCCTGCCGGAATATTGGTTTCCGTGACTAGGGCCGCTTACCTAACGTAAGCTCCTCACTTTCCTCACGTATGTCAGAATTGCTCTCTAAAGTGTCTGTTTCTTCCGGGGGAGTTGTTTTCGTTGACAAACGAAAATCAGTTGACACAGTTATAAATCAGGATTGCATAGTCAACTATCCCATAGAGTTTTTAAATTCATTAGAATGCTTGAACTCCCATTTCACAATTTTAAAATTAAAAGTAGGATCAGTTGTGATCATTGTACGTAGCACTAACCAAACACGACTGTGCAGTGGAACGAGACTAACTGTGAAAAAGCTAATGAATAGCGTCATCGAGGCAACAATCATCAAGAGAAAGTACAAAGGAGAGGATATCTTGATCCCGCGTATTCTGATGATTCCAACGAATTTACTTTTTGATTTTAAACGTCTACAGTTTCGCATGCGTTTGGCCTTTGTGATTTCTTTTTTGGTGTAATTTACGTCCTCCAACGTTCTATCGGACGATGACTGCAATTGATGAAATAATGCTCAAATGAGCCCAAGGTCCATAGAGCTTAGAGTTAACAAACATTCGTCAGGATAAGGTAAAACCCCGGAAAAATCCTTATCCAGGTAACTCACACTGATAGATATTCGAATTCGGGACCTCTTGAACGTGAGGCAGACATGCTGCCATCCACTCTACCGAGGTGGGCAGGCCTATGCGATGACCATAAATAAATCCCGAGAGCATTCGTTGGAAGTTTGGCGAATCAACTGGGAGTTTCCATGTTTCTCTCATGGATGATTATAAGTCGCGTGTTTGTATTTCGCAAAAACCATCAACTTTATATATTTATGCACCACAAAAAAGAAACAAATTATTGTTTATCAGAGAGCTTTAAACTGATTATCTTAATTGTAACTGTGTTGTATTTAAACTTCACCCCCAGTTGCAGAATAAATAACTAACTTATCCGAATTTGTTTTATTTATATAAGTTCACACAACTTTTACTGGCAGTACGAAGTCGCCGGGTCAGCTAGAGTACAATAAAAGTGGCTCGTTTCTATATATCCCAATATTGCTTCTCCGCCTTCAAGTAACAAACACTGACTCGTCCAGCAGATATTTCTTAGTGTTACTGACTTGGAAAACCGTTCACAAAACAAATCAGTAAACTGTACTTACATCGATGTGAAGTAGGAGGTGGTTCCCATATAGCTTCTTGTAAAGGTTTTCGCTTCTACTGGCATAAAAGCAAACGCTAGATCCATAAGGTGTTATTTAGAATTCTGTAGATGAAAACCTTCATCAGCGACATGAAAACGACGAAAATTGGGGTTCATTTCTACGTTGCTATTACTTATTACTTTTTATACCTAAATTCAACGAATTACTGCTTTAACAGAGGAGAATGTGCGTCAGAGGAGAATGAAGTACCTAATGTTACCCTTTGGAAGTTCGACCATATCTTAGGGTAGTGAGAGTACCCTGCCAATCCAGCAGTAAGAAAGTATGCTTGATTAACAGAGCAGTCATATTGTCAGAGAGGGGGCTACATTTATCATTACCAGCATAAGCAGTTGTGCTCCACTTTGGGCAAGTTCTTAGGCACGTCAATATGGACAACTTTATAATATCGAAGCTATTTAAATATTAAAAATTTTCATGAAATAGTTGAGCAGTTAAGGGAAGAAAATAATTGCATTAATAAGGCATAAAATAATGTTAAATACTAAAATTACAGCTTCAATAATAACACTGGCCAACAAAAAAGTACTTTTTTCAGGTACAGAGATAAAACATGGTGGACCTTACTGATTTGTACTTGCTGATTCTGAAAATGCAGTTAGATTTTCGCCATCACCCTCCAATTTTTATTATGGTTTTTAAATTGCTATATCTAAAATCAGAGGCTGGTCTACACTATATTTATACAATATATAACATACTTAATGCCATAAAACTATCTTCCTCTAGTGGTTTGGGCCTAATGTACATTTTTACAGGAAATATTGCAACATTCATTTGCTCGATGATGATGTTGATGGTAGAGTGTTGAATCCTTTTGATGACAACTTACTGACAACTTACTGCGGGATATATATCTTTCTGGCTTCAAAAGACAACAGTAGTCACTTAACATTGAAGGGTTTCATCTACTTTTATAGCGGCTTTCCATTCCAAAAGTCCTGATGGAAACTTTCTTCGTGTTCGTCACTAACCGCTCCCAAATTGGTAGACCAGAAATCTAAATGAAGTGCATTTTTAGTGACATTCTGCATCCAATACTTTTACAGTTCTTTAAAAGAGCTCCCACGAATATGTCACTATTTTCTGCTTTTCTATTCTCAAGGAAAACTTCAACGACATCCTTAAAAGAACGCCAGGCTGCAAGTTCTGACTTAATATTTCTTCGAAGTTCTTATCATTCATTAACTTCCTAATTTGTGGCTCAATAAAAAATCCCCTCTTCCATATAACATTTAAAAAGTAGTTCACATTAAAGCTAAGAACAAAAAAGGTCACTGACTAACTTTTATCAAATTCCTTTCAAACACAAAGCACTTAAAATTATACAGTAAATTCAACTATGCCATATAACTTGCAGGTCATAACTTTTAATCCTGACACAATGGGCACTTTCTGATTTTACATTTTATGTCACATTTCAGTATAGAATTATGTTTTATATGTACTTCGTACCAAAACCACTGTTAACTAGTTTAATTGCAATATTTAAAAAAAAAAGGCATTTTCATGATATCAGTTTTCCTTTGGCAAATTTCTTCTCGCCACGAACCATCTAGGAAGGAGAGTGAGAAGAAAGTAAGGGAAAGAATTCTGTAAGGAAGAAGAGGAAAACCCTCGGAGACGTAGGGGAGAAGGATGCGAGAAACAGAATGACAAAAACATTTAACGCAATAATATCAGCGGAGCAATAGTATATGCTTGTCTTACATAAAAAGCACTGTGCACCGTTACATGGCTTTCACTATGGGTATGCCCAACTGGGTGTAATCTGGACTCTGTTGAAGTGAAACAATACACCTGAAAATAACAAAGTACATGAATTGTATATCAGTTATTTTACTATTTTTCTCCATCATATCATCGAGCGCATCTTTTCACAATACATAAAACATTTAAGTGATGACCACAAGGGAATTGCTTTTGAGAGTTACAGAAAGTACATTGTGATGGACTGTAATGCTGATTCTGCAACCTAAAAGCAGGACATGGAGTAGAAACAGATCAATAAAGAGCAAACAGGCCAACTAACGAAAACTAAACGAAATTTTGGCATTTCTGCTATTAATACTATAGGTAGGTATACTTATGTGTCATAAAACCGTTAAATAGAATAGAAGAATTTTAATTTGAAAATAGGTATAGGTATATATGTGTGCTATTACATTTACAAAGTGTATATTTACTATTCTTGAATTAATTATACATATAAAACTCATTTCTGAGTAAGCAAAATATACAACTACGATAACTGCGTATTGAAAATTTCTGATTAACTTTTGGAAGTGTGGGCATTGAGATATGTCGAGGCTGCGTCGCATTCATATCGGTTTGTTTTCACTTACCGCTTCCCTTTTCTTGATGATCATTACAACTTATACACATTAAGTAAATTCATATTTGTGATATAGCTATGGCTAAGCTGTTTCATTGGTATCAACGTTTGGCTGCATGGAAATAAACTTACCAGTTAAAAGGACGTTAAATTTTCAAGTTAAGAAACAAATGACATAACAGTCCTGATTGAATGGTACAAATGTACCATTAGCTCTGAGATTAGCTGAAATTCGTAAGTTATTCATTGATTCTTTATTTGTTATACTTATTAAACAAATCTACTGGGTAAGGCCTACAGTAGTTGCGAACAATGGATAAAGTAATACCACACTACTGTCATCCACTCAAGATTGCTACGCTTCATTGTTGGAATTGCGTTATTTTCCATGTTTTCCCTATGCTATGAAAACAGCACTGTGATAGGCCATTTTTAAGGAGAATTCCTTTCGCGAAACTTTGCCTAGAAGTTCCTCGTGTCGTTATTTGCCCATCTCTGTCCTTTTTATGTAGCGAGGAATGAGAAGGAAGAACAAGAAAGAAAACGACTGAATTCTTCCTTCCGGTGTCCATGGAAAACGTTTCTTTAACTGTTTCCTTTTTATGTGTTTTGTTTGTCTCATAAGAAAAGTAGCCAGATGTTGGGAAGGGTTCCCTTCCTACGCAATAAAATATTATTTACCGCTGCTCTCTCAATGCTTTTCTTTATGGGCCCGTGGAATTGAGTGGTACTGATCCGTTAAATTATGATGACACATGGCGCAAATCTTCTAACAGAGCCTTATTTGAATATCTTAAGGTTTCCTTTCTTGTAACCTATTTTTGTCCGATAATTTGCATATTAGGAATTTTGCTTAAATAGCATGCATGTACTAGTTTAAACACAAGGCCTTCGTTATGAGCTGAAACCTTTCTAAGGCAGAAAAATATTGTGTATGATCTTACTTTTCCTTTTCTCTACTTTTGAGAGCTTCTCCTTTTTCTCAATTCCCTCCTACCATTTTATTAAACATTTGGATTGAACATCCGCATACTTTATCACTTTATCATCCGATATACACCAGCTTTCTTGATTTCCCAAGTTTTCCAATTCTCCTTCTCTCTCTTGCGATGACCACTACAGTATAATTTTTAACCACACTTATTTTTTTCGTTATTTTATGATGTTATCTACCATGCCCATAAATTTTCTTTACCTCCTCGTTCTATTAACTTTTGAATCCAGATACCCTGACTGCTCTTATTCTACCAATTTAAATGAATTGAATATATTCCACACTTTCATTATGTATCCATCTCTCTGCCTTATATAACATCGATTTTATAGTGCGATCCATATAAACTTGAACCATTTCAATAAACCATAATTTCCCTTGAATGCTCGTAGAATGAAAAAATTTGTTTTAATGATCTCAGTGGCTCTGGGAGAATTGATAACACTGACAATTGTTGACAATTGACAGTCTTAAATGTGCAGTCATAATAGCAACTGCAGTACTCACCACGAGAGCGTGTTTACTTGTGAAAACATGTTGGAAGTAAAATTCCTTGGTAAGACCACAATGGGAATTTCGAATTAGATGCCATTCATCTAATGACACCATGGAACTTCTTTGATGATCGAATAATCTCAAAATGTCTGTGGCCCCCCAGATCCCCTGACCTAACCTCACCGGATTGTTTCTTGTGGGGTTATCTAAACAATAGAGTGTACAAGAATAGGCCACGGAAAATTTATTTTCTCAAGGAATCCATTCGAACTGAAATAAGTAACATTGGCGAGGATACTCTCCGTAAAACTTCAGAGAATATGGTGAGACGAGTGCAAACATGTATAGATCTGATGGAGGACAATTCCTACATTTTTTCTGCGATGTAAATACTGTAATGTAATCTCCCAATTGTGTATTATATTCTCCCAAAGTTGCACGTGTGTTCTATTATTGGTTCAAAAGTTATGGCTTATTGAAATGGTTCAGGTTTATATGGATCACACTATACTACACATTGTGGAACTCTTTGTAACTATGTACCCTCTTATATTTCCATTAATATTATATTGAAACAATTAAATTCTTTAAATAGTCAGTCTTTCTGAAAATACTGGGTTCCGATATCTGTTACGGGACAGACAACCTCTGGATTCAAACGCGGTTATAAATAGTAACACAAACTTATGAGCGGGACAATGCCAACGTTATTGTATAATATAGATAACAAAAAATGTTTAATACTTTAGGCTTTGAGGAATGGAAAAGTTTTTCAAAGAATAAACTGTCTTTGCTTTGATCACATTCGAACACATAATGATGACGTCATATTTATACGGGGACAAAATGCCAACGTTTACAGTATGCAGTATTTCGAGTTCATAAATATAACTGGAATACTTACGGCATAAGCCTTACTTAAGGTTTAATGCAAATACATACGCGTGTTTCGAATGTACTTCATCTCTCTTGTTAAGGGATATCTAAGTAACGCTGACGTATGCTTGGATATGCTGGAGAAGGGAATGGAAGGAGAAAGAGAATGATAGTGTCTTTTTGTAGCTGGCCAGCAGAGTAATCCAGATTAAATCTTAACTTCTGATATTAAGATCTTCGGAAAATGTAAGGCTGGGAATGCTTCAAAAAATCATTAATAAAAATAAAGCATAAAATTGCATCTTGAGAAGGGAAAAGAGAAGGAAGAGGCTGTGAGAAAGTGAAGAGGAAGTGAAAGAGAGAGAGTAAAAAGTGGCAACTGGAGAGTGGAACATAAAGAGAACAATACGGAGCGTAAGAGAGAGAACGAAGAATAGGGAGCTAACGACAAAATAAAAAATTGGAAGATCAAGGGGATTGTCCATATTTGGCTGAATAAAGCAACAGTGCTGTAATCTCTGCTAGTTAGAAATAAAAGTAAATACCCAACTTAATATTCAATTATTTTATTACAATTATTGTTATCATTTGTAAACATATATCGAATATTTTAATTCGACCTTTTAGCCTTCGAAGATATGTGTTTTAAAAAAGTTGTCTAGGCTTTTAATCGGTTTAGATTTGTTGTAAAGGATTGAAATCATTAATGGGTATATCTTGGTGGTATATCATTCTGTTGGAGCAATTATGCCTTTCTGTTCAATCATTTATATAAAAAGCAGTATTTGACCTACTTGGTCAAAATGCTCACGAATATAAGTGCAGGTAGCTCCGAAAGTAAATAGAATATGCTGTGGGTATGAAAGCTTTTAGGTGATCTAAAAGTAATTTTTGTTGTTGTAATTTTCGTCCTCCAATGTTAAGTTATATCGGACGATGAATAGAATGGTGAAATGATGCTCATATGAGACTGGGGTCCATAGAGCTTAGAGTTACCCAACATTCGTCTTCCAAGATAAGGAAAAACCCCAGGAAAACCCTTATCATCTTGAACGTGAGGCGGACATGCTACTGAGGCGGGCTAAAAAAAAGTAACTGAATAACTGAATATTTGTACTAGCAGCTGAAAATACGGACAGATAGACCAAACAGTTCAGATTCACATATAAAGCTTTGCTTGGAATTATTGCAGAAAAGCAAGCATAACCGTTATGGGGTTTTGAGACGAGAATAAATAAATGAAATTATGAACGTCATTAAGGCCAGAGACATAATAATTAAAGGTCATCTATTCGAAATTGAAGGTGATGTGTTGGAATAGGCATTTAGCCGTTTCAGTTCTAAATTTGGTTCTACATTATTATTTACAGCGTATTTATCGTATGTATAGTGCTTCGAAGTCAGCCAGGAATCGAACTTAAAACCGTTGCGGGGCACTACATTACCAATCATCGGCTCCGACTTCCTCACTATTTACCACTGTCTATGGGAGTAAACGACTAGTGAGCGGTATCATAAAGTCATAGCTCAGAAAATAGTACTTAACCTAGCATTAAAGCTGTAATCTATACATCGAATATCACACCATCTTACCATTAGAAGCTTTCGGAGCTGCTCCGGACCATAGGTATAGCAACCTGTATATGTCTTGCTCAGCACTCTGGGAACTGGCCGGTTCGCTCCAGATGGCTCCGCATAGCCAAAGAGCATTTTGAACGCCATATTTTAGGATGATACAGCACACCTTCAGGAAACTGCTGAGCGTCAACGTTACACTTAGTATCAGAAAGAACGGCATCCCTTTGGAAATCATCGCTATCAACTCCCTAGCTATGTCCCACAATAGTCTATCGAGAGGTATTAAACAACTGAGCTAACAACTGCGAACCACTAACGAAAGGCTGCATTCGGTGCTTGTCTGTGTGACTTGTCCTTAGCTGTGTAAATAGTATGAATAATGCTTCTTACACACTTGATGCAGGTTTTCGTATAGTATTTTCCAACCATAAAAGTACACGACAGAGGTTATTCATTAAAGACATCCAACTAGTATTGGTTCGAAATCCTGATCATGTCTGGAATCTGTCAGATTTAGTAAATAGACAGCAAAGAGTGCCTACTGATTCTGATAAAAGTTAGTTTCCAACCAACGTATGAGCAGTAGTTTGTTAAGGGAACTGGTTAGAGAGAAAAGTAAATGTTATCAGTGTTGTAGAAGAAATATAAAAAAATGATAGCTGATAGGTAAAATGCCATGTGAATGTAACGTATTAAATATACTTTTCCATTTCCATATATTATAATAGGTCTTGTTATGTTTTACCATTCTTTATTTATTTACGTTCCTGCCTGCAAGTATTTCAGTTTTGGGTTTTGTATTTCTATTCCCTATAGTGCTTTACAATTTTTCTCCCGGTAACATATGCACTTTGCACCCGTTTCCATTAGCGTTATATTTAATTACGAAGATTGGTTCGCAGTACAAGAGCAGTCCCAAAAAGAACGGCGCTTCCAAGCTCTGTCTTCCTAGATCACAGTTTTTAGGATGCGCGACGATGGTACAAAAGTAGCAGCTCTGTTAGGAGATTTCCGCAACATTAAACCATATTCCAGGACAGAGAGAGAAAGAGTTTAAGTTGTGCTTTTTATCGCTCGAGTTTTTTTCGCTTCCACTAAAACCAGAGTGAATCCTTTATTCCAAGATTCTAAGAAACTTTATAAAAGGAAGTTTCTTGAATGGCAAACTACATCTTGAGCATAAGATTTCCCTTGAAATGAAATAACGGCAATGTACGTAGCAATCTTACCTTGGGAATTGCATTTCTCATTAGAAAACACACAAACAGCTTTTTTGAAAGACAAGATCCCTGACTGAATACTAGGAAACAGGGAAGAAAATAATCATAACTGTTAAAGCCCGACATTTAAAAAATTATGCTTCTTTACATGACTTTTTCCATTCACTATTCCTAGAAACGTTCTTTACGTATTTATTAAATTTACTAAATAGCCATTTATTCTCTACTCCATGTTAATAGAAATAAATATAAGCCTAAATTATTTTATTACATATATCTTGTGGGTGTAAAACTATTCAGGGAGCAATAGCTTTAAGTTATAGTCGAACTTTTTAAGGTTTTGTTACTATGTAGTGGCTTCTTTCAAATTCCATTCTATTGCATCATCTACACAGAAAATAGAAACAAATCACTAAAATAATAACAATTTGTCTTTTGAGGAAGTTTAAATTTTTTAAAAATACAAACCAATAACCTAGAATACACAACGTAACAAAAAATTGTTTATGTTAAATGATGGAAATTAAGCCTTTCTTCACACTAGCCGTAAACATGCTAAGGTATTGAATTGATAGAGTCGACATGAAAAAGTCTATCTCACGGCAGGTATTTGAACCACGGATCTACTGTTTTCCGTCCAGTCGCTCTTACCCATTGAGCTACAATGGCAAATTTGCCGTGATGACATTAAATTCTCCAATTGACTCAAATATTTCCCTAGTAAACCACTAAGGGCTCTCGGCCTGGGACTCAAGTACTTACTTCATGGTTTAAGAGCCTTTATGGTCTACCGGAGAAATATATGAGTCAATTGGAGAATTTAATGTCATGACGGCAAATTGGCCATGGTAGCTCAATGGGTAAGAGCGACTGCGGAAACCAGTAGATCCGTGGTTCAAATCCCGGCCGTGGCATTGAATTTTTCATGTCAACTCTATTAATTGTTTATGTTACTTTCTTAGTGCTTTTTGATGGTGGGGGAGGTAAAACCATTGTGCTGAATACGAATATACCATTAGTTTCTGCCAAATGTAAATAATTCTCAAAACATAATATCTATTTCTATTTAATTAATGTTACCAATAATGTTTAACTTACCGCTTTTTTTCTGACAACCATAGTAGCTTAAAGCAAATACCGGTGGGTGACAGTGAAGTTTTATATTAGTTTAACTATCCTATTCACATATATCGACACAATGTGAACCACGAACCTCTTGAGCCTACTGATAAAATTCTGCTCCTCAACTCCATATCAAACTGGGACTAATCAAGTTCTCAAAGGTTTGAATAGTGAGTCGTAGCTTTTACCTCTCATTAGACCAATGTTCCCAAGATTATCTGAAGCAAAAATAAAAGGTGGGATTTTTACTGGGCCACAGATTCGAGCAATGTTGAAATCTAAGGAATTTGTGGATGCAATGGCTCTTGAAGATAGCATGGCTTTTGAAGCCTTTAGAATGATAGTGCAACATTTTTTTAGGGAATAAAACAAGTGACAATTATAGGGAACTGATTGAGAATTTGACACATTCTTATAGTATGCTTGGGTGGAGAATGTCTGTCAAAATGCACTACTTGTTTCTCCATCTTGATTTTTTCGACCGAATTTAGGAGATGTAAGCTAGGAACATGGGAAATTATTTCACGAGGATATTCAGGTTATCAAAGACTCTTGGAATCTGCAATGATGCGAGATTATGTATGGGGCATAGTGTGTGCAGAAGGATCAAAACATAAAAGGAAACGCTGCTCTCATATCTGTTTTTGAATGAAAGTATTGTATTGATTTTCTGAGTATTTCAGTTTTATGTGCACTTAGGTAAACCTATAGAATAAATGTTACAGAATATACTGTATGTTAGTTTTCCCTATATGTCTCTAAATACACATTTAATTTTGGTTTTTAAGAATTTTGAACGATGCATTATTGCATCCAAAATATTGACATAAGAAAAACATTCATGTATTTCTGATCAGCACCACCGAATTAAGCAATAAACACTAAACAGTACGATAAACAAAAATTTTGTAAAATGTAGTTATGTAGTGATATTTGCGAAATTGAAAACTCCACAATAAAATATACTTGACATAAATTGTGAGCTTAAACAGATCTAATTTGTATGGTATAGCCTTCTTACGGCTTACAGTTATGAAAAGTCATTCAGGGGCATCAGAATCTCGAAAATACAAGATAGATTGGGATGAAACTGGCTTAAATATATTTTTTTAATCAAAATCATTATAGACTTTTGGATGAAATGAAACTGTTGGAAAAATACTAGGGTAAGGTGGTGTTTTTGGAAATATATAATTAACAAGTTTATCCATGTAACATTTCATGCAATAACTGCTCTATATTCTCGTGATCCTATATCACAGTGTCGAAGGCCAAAAGGCAAGGTTCAAAAAGGTTAATTTATTGGTCTTCGTTTGATTATGTTAGCTATATATTTTGAAAAAAAAAATTGCAAAACAGAATAAACTTGGAAGATAACTAATATTTATCCTGGTGGTTAATAATTCACACTATAATTAGATGTATTTTGGCATATTAAATGCTCCATACGTGGCCAGTACATATTCTCGCAATTTAAGTACGGAAAATGTATTACACTGAATTTCCCACAAAAATGTAAACAATAGTTCTCGGCTTGTGTCCCAGTACTAAACAAAATGCAAAGACTAACACCGGAAAGGCAAACGATTAGAAATGACAAACGATGGAGTATTTTAGAGAGACTACATGTTACTGCAAAGAACTTACCAGCTAATGTTGCAAACGGACGCACAGGTAGAGTCGAAATACAAGTTCTTGTCTATATTTAATTAGGATTTTTATTTTGCTTTAATTGGCATTTCAGACTAATCAAAAAAAAGGATATGAAGGCCACAAACTTACCATACTGACAGAGATTTAAAGGTCAGCAAGGCAGAGAGAGATTGATGTAGAAATGGCGTATCTGGAAGCAGAATACAAAATAATTACAAAGAATGCAAGACCAATCAACAAAGGGATATCGTTTAACACTATGAAATCTAAAATATTACATTGTGTACTACCGTGAAATTCGTCACTATATTAACAGCATACCGAATAATTCAAGTATAAATGGGAAAGAGCAATATAGAGCATTACAAAGAGTGGGCACTAGAAAGAGCAATAGCTGTGGGATTCAGGCCAAGTTAAGGAATGACTCCAGTGAAGGATGCTGGCAGGAGATGAAGAAAGGGGCGGAGGGAAAATGCTGATCCAAGCTCAGGTCAAATCCTTTCCGAGCATTCAGAAATCCCTGTTATTTCTCTGTCCTTAGAACGATAACTGCGTACGGTTCCTACAACGGGTAGAGAAAGCCAAATATGCATGTCTTAATATAAATTAAATCTGGTAGGAAACTTCTTCTTATGACTAAATTTAATTATTATTTAATTATTTAATTATCTTTTATCCTGTGGAAAAATAATGAATAGCTTCGTCTACGAATGTAACTCTACTCTTTACTGTAGAAGCAAAGCGTTATATACTCTAAAATAAAATTCAAGGACCTGAGGATAATTTATTTATTTTTAGCTTTGAAAAATAAAAATTTTCTTCACTACGCTAACAATAACTGTCGGTGTGCTGAAATTTATTCCCAAAAGAATTGTGTTATATACCATTGATTCTACTGATATGGAACTTTTGCTTTTATAGGTGTGGGCTGGATTTGAACCAGCGACCTAGGGACCACACAGGCTGACCGTTAACTTTGAAGGATATTAACATATTTTAAATTAAATGTAGCTCCAGGCTTAATATTCGAAGTTTTAAGGTAGAAAAGTAAATTATAGTCATTTTTAACAGCTTTTATTTGGATCGACCGAGGTAATTCATAAAGTTCAATCCCTCGAAAATAACAATTTGAATGTCAAAATTATAACCTAAGCATTTCTAGCCTAAGAATCTGTAAATTCTGAACAACAAAAATATAGGTAACAACAAATGTATTACTATTATTACTATTGTTATTACTACTACTATTATTAAATATTACAAGAAAATGAAAATTTACATTTTTCAAAGGTATTTAACTATTTTTGTTGCTCTAATAAGTGAAACTTTGCTGATACCTTGATTGTAAAAATGAAGTATTTCTAAGTTTCTATAGGTATTCAGTCTATGGGTAGAGTGGTAGGAAAAGAAGCAAGTGTATGTGTGTGTGTGCGTGTGTGTGTGTGTGTGTGTGTGTGTGTGTGTGTGTGTGTGTGTGTGTGTGTGTGTGTGTGTGTGTAAGGGCACCCAACTGCAGCGGTTATCAGCGCCCTTTAAAGGTCATTCATGGCAAAAGCCAGATATAAACAGTTCTAAAACTTAATAAAAGTGGAAACAAAGTTCCAAAAATACATGTATACAACCAAAACAAAATTAAAATAAATAGAATTATAAGCCCAAAGGCGTATAAAGAATGCTCCAATAAATTCTAAGATCTAACTTGGCAAAGTACTTGGAAACCTTCAATGCTTAGTTGCCATCTGCCATAACCGGCAGCTGCAGAGACATTCGAAGGTGTGCTACGTAAAAACACTCTAGCAACACGTGATGGACAGATAAAGTTTCGTTGCAAATCGGACAAACTGGAAATGAAATGTAATGTGCAGTGTTTAACGCCCGCTTTTACTACATACGGCACCGCAGGCGGTGACACTGATGATACATGAGATGAATATGGAGCACCGGTGGAATGAGATGGCGGGGGAAACCGGAGGTCCCGGAGAAAACCCGCCCCAGCGCCGTGTTGTCCAGCACAAATCTCACTTTGCGGACAAACTGGAGCAGGCTCTCTTCTGAACAAAAAACTATGCCTAAAAAAAGCAATGGCCAATGCGCAACCGAGCCAAAATCATTTCCTCTCGAGGAGATGGATGACTGGAAGTAACCCAGAGTGTCGGAAGTTCCTTCAATGTTCTAAGCCTATTTCCTCGGAAAGTGGACATCTCATCCTGCCAATTGCACTGCACGACTCTCCACAATGCAGTTCTAAAATCTTCCGATGTAACTAATGGTATTCTAACTCTGGGCTCCGTGGTAGCCGTCTTAGCTGCTGTATCCGCCATTTCATTTCCCAACAAGCCAACGTGACCAGGAATCCATGCACACACCACGCCACGTCTGAAGCGTGCAAAACGTGGAGGGTATCCTGGATACGCTGCACAATAGGATGGTAGTTGTACAACTTCCGAAAGCTTTGAAGTGCACTGAGGGAATCACTCAGGATTAAGCAGTCTTTTTTGTTTGTTTGTTTGTGTGTGTGTGTGTGTGTGTGTGTGTGTGTGTGTGTGTGTGTGTGTGTGTGTGTGTGTGTGTGTGTGTGTGTGTGTGTGTGTGTGTGGGTGGGTGGGTGGGTGGGTGGGTGTGGGTGTGTGTGTGTCGGTCGGTCTTATTGGATGTGAACAGTAGCATTAAAAACCGATACGTGGCCAAGAGGACTTTAGAAAATATATACTTACGAGTACCCTGTAATAATTAACATCTTAAGCATATGGTATTAAAATAAAAGTATTTTCAGCGATTTTAAGAAATCCTAAACTTTCGAAAAATATTCCATTGTAAGGGTATTTTCTGATGAGAATCTTCTGTAAAATCTTTGCGTTGGATTCTTGGAAGACACTTAATTTAAAATAGTTTTCAGCAGCATTTCGTTTCTGACTTGTGCACACAGATGCGCGCTAGCGCGTGGCCCCCCCCACACACACACACATCTTCCTAAATTATTATTTTGGTTCAGAGAACTCAAAATCTATATTTCCACTCCCATCTCACCTCAAAATTTGAAAGGAGCTGAATAGGTACTTCGTGAACTTATTGTACTTATCAAGGGAGTTAAAGCTTTCCCCAATGTACATGACATGATAATTCTAGAATATAAATAAAATTCATATATGCTAGACAAATACGGGAAAGATGGAGTGCTTGGTTCAAGGACGGATATGGACCTCATTTCGGTCTAGACATTAAATAGTAGTCGGTGTTTTGACGGAGGTTGCCGCCTGATCACGAAGGATTCGACACGGATTTCACAACTCACCACGCTAATAAACAACACTGCAAGTTGCCTATATATGACTCAGGGGTGAAAATACAGATACACGAGGGAGAACCCATAATACCTACTTTCTGCAACTACGGCTACGCTGTCAGATGAAGACTTACAGCTCCTTTCATCGTTTTAAGAGAACCTCAGTTCAACACAAAAGCCAAAACGACGGGGACCACCTTGTTTAAAATGTTGTTTATTTGAAACAGCAACAACACAATAAACAAATAGCTTTAAATGAGAAGGTATAGCCTTTCCCCGCCAAAAATTCAATGCCTTATAGAGGAACTTCCTCCTCAATAGATTGTGTGCTTAGTTGCTTATGCTCAATACGGCCATACACTTAAACCTCACAATGTATTTTTATTTTAATTCCAGAACACTGTTGTGAAGTAATTATGTACAGCTTCCCTTATACTCTCGTGGAATTTTCTTGGCAAAGCGACGTCTGGAAATATTTCCACTTGTAAAGAAATTCCACTGCTATCACATGTATAACAATTAGGAGTTGAAACAGCAGTGCGCTTACTTTGGGTAAACTGTTTTGTTTCACTCGCGGAGAGCGCTTGCAATCTTTATGTAGCTTCATTTTGTCGGATACATGTTCCTGTATTAGATACACCTGTCTGAATATGTGTTAAAGTAAGACAGCTTATATTCTAAACATGAGATTCATCTGGTTTTCTTCTTTCGCTTGTGTATCGATTTAAGATGTGACACAGTGAATTTGTGAAGCCTAAAAACTAAACTTATCAGAAAAATTAGGATAACTATTCCGTGTAAATGAAAGTCCACTTACGAATAGAGCTACCAGTGGGTTATCTTTTTCCATACTTCAAGTATTTGTGTTAGTTTTGACTTTAGCGTTTTTACCTTGGCTCCAAAGTTTAAAAGTTTGTAAGCCGCCGATGTTCAAAAGAAAGAGAACAGCGGAGTGTGTAGCAGTTTTTCCATCAGCAAGTGTGTGAATTAAGAACCAGTATTTCATATTGAACCACTGAACCATGAAAATTAAATCAGTTTTTGGACAAATCAATTGCTAATATCAGCGAATTAACTTTTATTGTTGACGTCCAAAAGAATAGCTTCTTTAACCGACTCTTTTTTGTTATGCTCTTGATAAATGTATTTTTAAAGTTATTAAAAATACTAATCCATAATGAACTTCCTGAGTCTGATATAAGCGCACCAATTCTCCATTCCGTTATTTGCCATCAGTTTAAGTGTAATACAGAAAAGGAAATGCCTTCAGAAAATACGGAGGTAACACGGTATTATACTCAAAAGTTCAGTGAAATACCAGAATCCTATGTTCCTTTGATGACGATGATGATGATGATGATGATGATGATGATGATGATGATGATGATGATGATGATGATGATAGTAATAATAATGGCAACAACAGATGATAATGATTTGAATGAGAGCAGTCCTGATTTCTTGATCCTAACAACCGAATACGAAGAACATAACTAAATAAGTGTCGTGAAATAATGCACAAATTAAGCATATAATAAATAAAAAGTGCATATTTCATGCTTTGTATCTCATTGTATTAGAATATACTATGTTCTTCTCATCACTAGGAAAAGAACAATTTAAAGACAATCTCCAAACTCTTAGAGCACAGGTCACCTATTAGAGTTAAAACAAACTTTTCTTAGCTGGAGACAATATGTGGGAGAATTGTTTTATCAATCTTACTGTTGTTCTTAAATTTATTTCTAAATCTGCAAGTGGAAAACGAGCAAATTTTTCTGGAGAAAGCCAAAACTTAAATTTAATTTAATTACTATCTGATGGTTAAATGGAAGCATATATAAATTCGAAAAAAATAGAATAAAATAATAATTAACAAAATAAATAAATTCATAGAGCTTTTATATACTATTTCTGTTGGAGAGGTGATAAAACGTGGAGTAAGCAGCCAAGTCTTATGTCAATAGTATGTCAAAGTCAAATAGTATGAGATATTGGGATAAATCAAATATTGAAAATGTGTGAACCTACAGAAAGAAGAACTTGGAAATGAAAGAAAAGAAACACTATCAACAAGGCACTGGAATTTTTTGTATTTTCATAAGTATCTATAACATTTATTTATTTTAATTACGTCCTCAAACGTTGTCATATCGAACGAGTGAAATGGGTGAAATTATGCTCAAAATGAGTCCGGGGTTCATGGAGCTTAGTGAATGTGTAGTGTTTAACGCCCGCTTTTACTACATACGGCACCGCAGGCGGTGACACTGATGATGCATGAGATGAAGATGGAGCACCGGTGGAATGAGATGGTGGGGGAAACCGGAGGTCCCGGAGAAAACCCGCCCCAACGCCGTGTTGTCCACCACCAATCTCACTTTGCGGTCGCCTGGGATCGAACCCGGGCCGCCTTGGTGAGAGCCAAGCGGTCTAACCACTGAGCCACGGCGTGACCATGGAGCTTAGTGTTACCGCCATTTGTCTTTCAAGATAAGGGGAAAACCCTGGAAAAACCAATCCAAGTAACTCACCCTGACCGAGATTCGAACATGGGACCTCTTGAACATGAGGCAGACGCTACCATCCACGCTACTCAGGTGGACATAATATATCTATAACAGGCCGCCTGTATAGCGTAGTTGGCAGCGTGTCAGGAAGTCCCGAGTGCGAATCTCAGAGTGAGCTATCTGGATAGAGTTCATTCCAGAATTTTCCTTTATCCTAAAAGATAGGTAGCTTTAAGTTCTATGGATTCTGGGCTCATGAGCATCACTTTACCCATTTCATTCATTGTGCGATATGATCTTAATAGTTAAAGGAGGTTAATTAAAGTATACATTAGTTAAGCCTATATACCTATAGCATCTGCACTCTGTGCTGTTGTGCCATTTCTTTATCAAATAAGCGATTTGTTTGTTTGCTTAGCTAGACACTAGTGACTTCAGTACACATTTCGTCCATACCAATTTGGGACTGCAGGTCTATTTTTCACATTCTTAATTATAAGGGATAAGCAAGGAACTTCACGTTTCAAAGAAAGAATGTGAATTTCTTTACCCGAACAATTATTGTTACCGAAGCTTTTTATTACAATTTATATTAATCGAGTTAAATGCAGTTTTGTACTTAAAATGGAAAAAAATGGGAATACAGTAAAAATTAGATGGTTTGAACTTCCGTTTCAGGAGAGAGAGAAAGGCATAAATATTTAAAAAATTCAAATGAATAACGAAGAATGTCTTGTAAATGGTTATGCCTTACAGAAATGCATTTTGCACGTATTGTGTGCTTTGAGGAGATCGTGTTTAGGCTGCAAGAGCTTAGCCATCTCTTACGATTTACCAATAATTATATAAAAAAGATACATTCAGAACTAAGGGAATTTCATGAGATTTACCCAGAAACTCTAGGTATGATTTTCTTTTTAATAAACATCTTTAACGTATGTTAGTTTGATCAAAATAGTGCACTGTTTAGAGAAGCAAAAGTATAATAATATCCATATAAAAGCAGATTGAGATGAATGACTTCTTTTACTTCAATCTTCGTTTTCTGTTTTCCTATGTTTGAAAGATGTGTAACTTAATATGAAGTATGGTACTTATTGGAATCGTGAGTTTTAGAGTTATGCTGCTCATAGTTTCACACAACACACAGAGGGACACTTAAATGTGGATTTAGGATTGAAGTGTCCCAAAAATGTTATTTCCTGAGAAATCTTGGTGTCTAAAGTTTGTTTAGAATACAATATTTCCTCTACGTACTATAGTAGAGAGCAGACACGTACTGAATGTTCAGGGCATATTAATCATGGCATATGTTCTGTACTAATGCAGAATAGTAATATCAATCATGGACAAAATGCGTCCAGAAACATATATATTGTCGCGAGCCATTGTTGCGACTTGCGCGGCCGGCTCCCACAAAGGGACAAATAGTGCACCGCGGAGATAAAGGCTTGCCGAAACACATACCTGACTGAAAACTGCCCGCCTCGGTAGCGCAGATGGTAGCATGTCTGCCTCACGTTGAAGAGGTCCCGAGTTCGAATCTCGGTCAGGGTGAGTTACCTGGATAAGGTTTTTTCCGGGGGTTTCCCTTAACCTGATAGACGAATGTTGGGTAACTCTAAGCTCTATAGATCCCGGGCTCATTTGAGCACCATTTCATCCATTTCATTCATCTTCTGATATGACTTGAGGTTGGAGGACGTAAATTACAAAAGACTGGAAGGTACGCTTCCTTGTTTGTTACAGAACATTCGATTAATTTCTAGATCAATGAGTAGAGGTATAAAAAAAGAAGTCGCGACTCGCCTGTTTGGACAGTCGTAATCGGAACAGATAATCGTGTGCCCTCAGCTGTGATTTTAAAGTGAACTCTTTTGTTTGTGGTCGAGTGGCAGACTCCTTGAAGGTTGTATTTGTATATGTTATGTAATTCGGTTGTTCAGGACTGTACAAAGGGTGTCTTTCTACGGAAATAAAGAGCATTTTGAATTTCTGCAAATCGGACTTTTAATTTTCCGGTGAATGTTGCTGTCGCCGAGGCATTGTTGTGCCGTGGGCCGCAGCCGACGCGTGGTCGCAGAGCTAGACGCTTGCCGAGAAAGAGAGAGGAAGAGACTGAAATAGTTTCGTCTTTCTCGCAGCATCGCGGTCGATCGTCAGAATTCAAGAACGAAGACTGGAGGTATAAAAATCCGCAAACAGTCATTTGCTAGTTAGTTGTTAATTTAGTTGCTCTGTGTGAGAGTTGTTTGTGGACATTTGAAGTATAACGCAGTGAATTCTTTTATTCGTTTACATGTAGCGGGAGTAAAGAGACGACCTTGAAGGCGGCTGTGGTGTATGACACGTCATTTTTAGAGGCTGCAAGGGGTGTATAGAGTCATCGTTTTTCTGCAATAAAGAGCATTTTTAATTTCTGCAAACAAGACTTTTAATTCTACGGACCCACAAAACTCACATTATATTAAAATTGTAGCTGATTATGTAGTGCCTTATGGGGAGATTAAAAGGTCAATTGGGTTTAAAAAAATTGCATTTTCTCTTTTAAGTTTATATTATTATTTGACATATTCTGAACATATAAATATATATTAGTATTAGAAATGCATTAGATATATTTTTATTATATTTTTTTTAGAATTCTGTTACATTGGACTCTCATTTTCGTCGTTTCAGAAAAAAAGTAACCAATTGGTTTAAAATTATGAAAGTCAGCTCATTTTATAATGGAGTGAGTACAGTGATTGGTACCACAACTGCTAAGGTGGTCACTACCTTTGCGAGGAAAGAATAGTAAA
Source organism: Mantis religiosa (assembly GCA_030765055.1). Lineage (NCBI taxonomy): Eukaryota > Metazoa > Arthropoda > Insecta > Mantodea > Mantidae > Mantis > Mantis religiosa. Next base: position 35,375 of record JAUKNK010001276.1, on the reverse strand, counting down.
CATTTGAATTTTAAAACTGGGCTTTTCTTTTTTATCTTCATTTTAATATGCACGTAAAGTACACTTTCTGTTACAAAGGTACACTTTTCTCAAAATCTATGAAAGACAAATATCTCTCATTTTCAACACATATGAAACAAACTATAACGGAGTTATGAATATACTTTTGTGTTGATCAGTGAAATACTTTTAAAAAAAATTATAGTAAAATAGAGTAAAAAGTTGTAGAAAAAAGTTATAACATTTACATAAATAGACTTTATATAAAAAGCTAGATCTACATACTTATAATTATTGCCTGAAACAGCTGTAAACATTTCACATTGATGTCTTTATCAGTCCCAGAGAAAAGTGCAACTTTAGCAATTTTAACATTGGTTGGATGGGGCTTTTAATCTCTCCTTAAACTATCAGAGGCTTTAAATTCTATTTACAGATAACAAAGCAGTACGTATTATCATTTAATAAAGAAACTGCTGTCTACATATTAGTTCAATACACAATACAATATGATGATGCATCATCATTATTCCAGGGATAAGACAACTGTCTACTCCAGTTTCACAAAGCACCAGCTCTCTCCTTTTAGGACGTCCAACTTCTCGTGGTCTTTTTTTTTGTAATTTACGTCCTCCAACGTTGAGTCATATCGGAAGGTGATGGAATTGGATGAAATGATGCGCGAAAGAGTCCAGGGTTCATGGAGCTTGGTGTTACCCAACATTCGTATTTCAGGATAAGGGAAAACCCCGGAGAAACCTTATCCATATAACTCACCCTGACCGAGATTCGAACTCGGGACCTCTTGAATGTGAGGCAGACACGCTACCATCTACCGAAGCGGGCGTCCTGTTGTTGGTAGTTCATTTTAAGTAGTGGCTTCTCCCTCTGCTCATTTTTTTCATATGGTTAACCCATTTAGTTCTGCAGTAAATTACATATAACGGTTCTACTTTTAATTGCATTATTATTTATTCATTTTAATAGCATCGAATTTATTGCAACTCTTTACTTACCTAAGGAAGCTCATCTATGACAATTGCTCTTTCGGGGGAACCAAGTGTCACACCTCTTCAATATTGTGGACTACAATTGCTGTGTAGCTTTATTAGTATTTTTTTCCCTTACGCCTTCCCTTTAGCATCTGCAAAAATAACTATTTTCCAATTATATATTTTTGCTACATTGTTTTATGTAAACCGTTCTGCTATGCTTTAGCTTTGGAACCCTTTAAGCAGCAATTGACTACCAATAAACTTTAGTATTCACCATTAGTTTCTCATATTACATAGAATTTGCTGCATTTCTTGTATAAGATTTGTTAAATATTGTACCTGAGAGGATATAAGTATGGATACCTCAATGATCAACTTCCTGTAAACATTTCGTGTAGGAAGGCAGGCTCATAAAGCGAAATGAGAAGGGAAAATAATATATAAGTCAACTGAAGTATAATTCCAGCTGTCATGTTGGATAATGGAATCTAGAGACCAAAAGGGGAAAGGGTTTGAAACGTCCCTTTTCGGCAGCGAGTTAGGCTAGGACAGGTGGAAGGAATTTTGTGATTTATGATCCGTAGCAATGAAATCCGGCAGACAGTTGAATGTGAGTGTCCGCATATAGGCGAATAATAATAATAATGTGAATCACAGTTTTACTGCTTTGAATTGCAATGACGCAGTACAAAGTTGTTTCTTTCTGTCTTCTGCGTTTTTTATTTACCCTCTATCATTTTTCTTATTTGTTCCTCTAGATAGCGTAATATATGTTTGTCTTATATTTATTATCCCATGCCAACGTTACTGAATTTTCCTTTCTTAAATGTTGCATTATACTATTATTATGTTATTACTGATATTTCTAAGTTTTAAACCTAATATGGCACATTTGTATTAATTTTAGACTAATTGTTGATATAATGGAAGTGTATATCACTCTGAACTCTAGTTTTGGTATTATTAGCATTGACCTTAGTTATGGATAAAGGTCGGTGGATCTTCTTTATGGTAAATAACTTCTGTAGTTGTTGAATTTAGTAGGTCCTCCAAGATCTTCCCGGAACTGCTTGGTCTGTCCTATCGCCATAGCTTTGAGTGGGCAGTGAAATCTCCTATTGTGATTGTGTTTGAATTTATAATCCGAAAAGTAAAGTGAAATGTGTAGTGTTTAACGCCCGCTTTTACTACATTGGGCACCGCAGGCGATGACACTGATGATAAGTGAGATGAAGATGGAGCACTGGTGGAATGAGATGGCGGGGGAAACCGGATATCCCGGAGAAAACCCGCCCCAGCGCCGTAATGTCCACCACAAATCTCACTTTGTGGTCGCCTGGTATCGAACCCGGGCCGCCTTGTTATAATCCGAGGGCTGTTCAATAAAGAATGATCACAATTTTTTTTTTCTTTTTTTGACAACGCGTCTTTACTCATCGTCATAATTTTGATGGTGCTTCTCAAAATAGTCTCCCCTGAATGCGTTGCACTTGTCTCGGCGTTTCTGCCAGTCTTCAAAGACATGCTGGAAACCATTTTTTGAGAGATCCTTCAAAATCGCCTCCGCAGCCTTCACCACTACTTCTGATGATAGGTAATTCCTCCCACAAAGGCGTTTCTTCAAGTTAGGGAATTGAAAAGAGTCACATGGGGCTAAATCTGGACCATGGACAGGGTGAGGGATGAGTTTTGGTAAATATTCAGCAACAACATTGGCAATATGCGGTCGCGCATTATCGTGGTGGAGGATCCATCCTGCTTCAACGAAATGTGGTCTTTTGCGCCTAATATGGTCTTGCAATGTTTTCAGGACATCCCTGTAGCATTGCCCATTTACTGATGTGTGTGCAGGTACAACATGCTGATAAACCATTCCATGAATATCAAAGAATGAGATGACCAAAACTTTCCCAGCAGAAGCAACCACTTTTGCTTTTTTTGGGGGTTGGTGATGAAGAGATTTCCACACTGAGCTTTGCTGTTTGCTCTCAGGATCAAAATTATGTAGCCAAGTTTCATCAGCAGTGGGGCCGCGCCGGGGCTCTCACCAAGGCGGCCCGGGTTCGATCCCAGGCGACCGCAAAGTGAGATTTGTGGTGGACAACACGGCGCTGGGGCGGTTTTCTCCGAGATCTCCGGTTTCCCCCGCCATCTGATTCCACCGTGCTCCATCTTCATCTCATGTGTCATCAGTGTCATCGCCTGCGGTGCCGTATGTAGTAAAAGCGGGCGTTAAACACCACACATTTCATTTTTTCAGCAGTGATTACGTTTGAAAGAAACTCTGGATCTTCCTCTAACATCAACTTTAACCGCATGTTACCTCCATTGCATCGTTAGGCGATACTGAGCATGTCTGAACTTGTGTGGTTCTCACAAGCGGGAAACAGGAGTACCAACAATGAAACTACTATGGCGTGTTTGTTTCACATTAAGCTAACATAATATAGTAAGATTGGATTTTAGTGCGAGAAACCGTAAAAAAATTATGATCATTCTTTACTGAACCGCCCTCGTATTTTCAATACTGGGAGAGTTGTTTGGAGGATTATAATAGCAGGCCAGGAATAATCACCCTTGCACTCGTGTAAAAGGGCTAATCGAAAGTAAACAGTTATCAGTTACCAACCCTTTTACCATGTTCTTTAAGGTGTCCTCCAAAATCTAGAGGTAACTTGTTATTGTCTGCTACGCAGGTCGCGGGTTCAAACCTGGGAGGGCGATGCATTTTTTTCGGGCATGGTTTCGTTCAGAAGGTAAGTAAAACTGGAGTCGTAGATTTACGGCACGTAAGTAGAACCTCAATCTGAGCCAAATGAAGTACTCTTTCACACCCAATTAGAATAGAATGTGAGAAAGACAGTTGTTAAACAGTATCCGTAATTAAAAACTCAATTTCATGGTTTTATCTTTATTTGTACCACAAGTTCAATATGCTCATCAGAGCTTCTTCTGAAGTTTTAATTAAACGAAGCTAACCTCGCTGTCACAAGACGAGAAATCACGCAAAGCGAATGAGAATTTGGTGCGATGTAAGGCGCTGTCTTCTGAAAGAATTTGCGACGACTATGACGACGTGAATTGAGGAGATTCAAGATGTCCGTGTTCGACTCCACAGTGAAGAAGGGGCTACGTCGTACGTAGCTCATTATGATTCAAAGTAGGTGAAGTGACAGTGACATTTGGAACTTCCTTACATTGTAGGCGTATGTGTAATTCTTAGACACCTTAATAGTACTTTATGCACAAATAGCATCCTTTATTACTCATGATGTACTGGAAAATGTCTAACAGACCTTCATCGATGTTATTCAAAATCTACCTCTCCGATTTTCATCTTTCTGTAATTATTGCACACTTGAACTTAAATCAAGACTTTTTAACATGCGCTGGCAACGGTTTCTACTTATATGTGTACATGATCCAATTTACATGAAAATCTTCGTTGGGCTTTAAAAATTTTTCTTTAATGAATATCCCAAGAAACTTCTGGTTGTGAACTGAAGGAAATGCTTCTAATTTTACATTCTGGATAGAACTCGTAACCTGCCAGTTTTTAAACTAATTTCTATATTTTACTCTTTGACGATACGTTAACTGAAAAATTTCCCTGGTTTCCTGAATCGAATCTGTTTTCACATATTCTTCCGAAATATAAATTCCTTCTTGTATGGAGAAATTAATTTTCTAGACGGCCAACTGTAACACTGTATATGAATATAATCATAATTTAAGATGTTGACAGAAGAATGCCAACTATAGGTTATTTTCACAACATAAATATTGCTATTATTGTACTATAGCTTGACTTAATTCTAATAAACCATTTTAACTTTTATTATACAATTAAAATACAGTGTACTCTTTATTATTCGGGGTATGTGGAGTAGAAGATGTACAAATAACCGCAAAAACACAAATAGGTAATCGAGAAACTCGTAATTTAATGCTTTACATGTAGGTATAACGTACATATTTAAATAGGAAGTTACTTTAAAAAGTTATTCATGTATTCTTTGCCCAAAGGCTTATTCGACTTCTCTGAAAACGTATTGTAGGTCTGTTAGTTTCGTCCGTGATGTTCATTTGTTTCTGAGAGAAGTTGACCTTTTCTTTCGCACAGCACTTCAGTCTACATTTCAATGACATAATCAGGACTTAGCTTTGCAGCATTTTCTCCCTTCAAGTCTTTCAGTAAAATATAATCTTTCTTTTAATATCAACACATATTTTCTTTTCCTTTGTCTGCCATCTCTTGTACAAGCTACGTTGACCACACACGTGAAATAACATCAGAAAAATTGCACTTGTTTTCAGTTTACATGGAACAGAAGCAGATGATAGGAACGTGAATTTTAAGTCCCGGTGCTCAATCAGCAGTGCGAGGAAACTGAGGAGCTACACTAATATCTGTTTCATATAACCTTGCCACGCTGACATGTATCACTCCGCATGCAACTACCTTCCCCCTTACCCTAATTGGCTAATGCTTTCGCGCCATAGGGCATAGGCGGTGCCTTCCCGTCACATTTAAAACTGCAGTAAATGTCATAATAATTGCCAGTAAGTTAGATAAAAATTATACAAATAAGAATGTGAAGGCGTGCAAAAATAATGAAGTTTATAATGAAACTGAACAAGTTGAAACTGAATGAGTGAGCAATGAAATTGAAACAAGTTTATAATGAAAGGCCTTCGGCCTTTTCCACATTTGCAACCTTGCAAAAATACTTGTCTTTAAGCCTTAAAGGTCTTGTCACGCCATACTTGTCGTGTGTCCTTCATTCACCCGTCTCCTCAAGGTAGTATATTTTTCGATTTGTATCCCGGTGCAGTCTGATTCTACTTAAATAACGTCTTCGCCACACAGCAATATCGCCCCTGGAGTGCTAAGTTTTCCTGTTGTCTCAATTTCATGTCGCGATATTCCTACGGATCTAACACTCACACTTGTAAGTTCAGAGCACAGCTGTTCGAATACTCTCATTGACAAAGACGGATTGTTCTCTGTGAGTGCATTAAACACATGCACCAAAATTCTTTTTTCGCCGCTTTGCAAAGGTTTTCACTTGCGATGCTTCAGCGAAAAACTGGCGGTAGACTCAGCCATTATACATATAATAAGTATACTCGCAATAAACGATAAGTAAAATAATTTAGCTATCGCACTCGGCACAACATAACTTCGAATGGCGATATATGACTAATACTGTTCAAAACAAGGTCAGTGATAAAAAGTCATACAAACAAATATGTCATTACTGCCGCTGAATAACGTGCTATCGTGCCACGTGCTTGAGAGCAAAGGAACCTCCGCTTTACTTCTTTTTAGAATTAACATGCATTTTTTTTTTTTTTTTTTTTTTTTTTTTTTTTTTTTTTTTTTTTTTTGTAATTTACGTCCTCCAACATTTAGTCATATCGGACGATGAATGGAATGGGTGAAATGATGCTCAATGCGTCCAGGGTCCATGGAGCTTAGAGTTACCCGACATTCGTCTTGGAAGATAAGGGAAAACCCCGGAAAAAACCTTATCCAGGTAACTCACCCTGACCGAGATTCGAACTCGGGACCTCTTGAACGCAAACATGCATTTCAGATAAATCAACTCTGTTGCATAATATATTCAATTCAAACAGTTACGAAAATATAAATTTGACAATTCCCTTCCAACATATAAAGATATATCACCATGTTAAATAAAGAACTAATTTTTACCGCACAATAGTCTATACTGCAATAGCAGCCAATGAGAGCGGGGTAGGTTACGTGACCGTTAAGAGATACGGGGTAAGCTTTTGTGAAACAATGATTAAGTAGCGGCCCAGGTTGCACAAGGCAACCTGGTTGCAGTTTTCATATGCATTTGATAAAAAGGTGATATGTTTTGTATTCATAGGTCTGCACCATCCCCACTGAGCTTCCACTTATTTAGTCTGTCCAAGATAACAAATAAAGATATACATACATTTTGAGGTAGTGAGATCTTACCAAACGCTAATGGAGCGCGTTTTTTATATAAATTCATACCGCTGTTACTTTTATCAATACAAGAAACTTCAACATTCAACTGTTTAGCAAAGATGATTGATTATGCTTCTGTCTTTTTGAAAAGCAGCAACTGGAATTGCACCAGCTCCGCTTGGAGTCCGGACGTTTTATATTTTGCTTCTCGCCATGTCTCCCTCAATTTAAGCTTCAGGACTTGGGAATATTGTGACAGTTGGTAAATTAAGCGTAGCAATGAGGGTTGAGGAAGAAGGCGCTGGAAACTCAAAGAGTGGAAAGGGGAAAAGAAGCAAGATGGGCTAAAAGATAAATTTGTTATTTGCCTGAATAAAACTACCGCTTGCAGTAATTCAAGTTTAAATACTTTAATAACAGCAATAAATATCAGCTTACTTAGGAAACTATAAGGCTATTTATTTATTTAGCTTTTGTTGTATATCACGCATGATGATATTGTAGGAGGTGTGTTCAAGTCGTAACACCTCCGAGTTCTTATCAGGACGTGGCCTCTTTGTGAATGCGTGACAGAGATGGAAGCACTGTACAATACATAGAACTCTAGTGGCAGCGACGAGAGCTAGGACTGTTTTTGATACTTAAAATGGCGACGTTTTCATTCCAAGAACAGCATGTAACCGATGTTCCATTCATGCCATCATCACGCGTCAGCATCGCCTGACAATTTGTCATACGCACAGCCTTGTGATCATCCGTCAGCATTATTGGCACCCACTTGGAAGACACAGACACTTTTCGCATTTTCAGATCTTCATGTAGGACTATGAGCACAGATCATGACCATGACCAGGAGGTGCTGGCTGGCTGTATATAGCCAGAAGGTTTTTACTGCGTGCCCACCCGTTAAGGGTTTAACCGCAGGTAAGGTATTCGAACGGGATTTTGTAGGATGGATATGGTGTAGGTTTTGAGGTTGATGAATTTTGTGAGGTTACAATAATTGTACCTTCGGGGTGAAGGGACATGATGCAATACCCAGCACCCTGGTGTTTTAATTTTAGTTTAGTTTTAGGAGAATTTTGTTGCCAAACAACTTAGGAGATTATGTGGAGCTCAGCTTTAGCTGCTGTTAGGATTAGCTCCGGGTTATCTTGGCTGCCCGCATGCCATGCGGGGGACACGATGTTGTCTAGATCGGTGTCTAGTGGAGCCATAATCTCCCAGTGATCTAACAAGGGCGCTTCTATGAGTTGGTAAAGTTGCGTAGAATTTTGATGCCCGGCGCCTAACTTCGTCCTCCACATATAGAAGTCTCAAGGCTTCGTGAAGCAACCTGGTAGGAAAATAGCGACCCACAGAATAGATAGACCGTAGCCCTCTATTCTGTGCACGTTGAAGCCATGCCAACCAGCTCTCTGCGGTCATGCCCCAGATCTCGCAGGCATATAGCATCACGGGGATTACCAGCGCTCGGAAGAGGTATAACCTCTTGCCAAGCGGCATCGAGCTCGACCCCAGCATAGGATACAGGAAAGCGATAGCTCCCTGTACCCTTGCCGCTAGGTCTCTGATGTGTTGGCGAAAGGTTAGGCCTCTATCCAATGTTACTCCAAGGTATCGGACAGAGTCCACTCTATCCTTCGACCTCGGGAGCTGAAGTTGGGGCAGTCTGCGGGGGTGTGGCGCTTTGTGAAAAGTGTGTGCACAGATCCCACGGAAATTCCCATTTTGGAGGCCGTGTCTGCAACACTCAATCGGCGATCCTCCAAAACAACGTTCTCCACTCACTGGATCATGTCGTCAGACCGACTGGTGCGAGGCCGTGACTGTCTTGGTTTGTTGTACACGATGTTCTGCCTTCATTGAACTGTCACGCCCAGGAACGCACGTTAGACACATCCATCGTACCATCGCCATATGCCTCACTCAAAAGGCGATGAATTTCAAAAGGTGTCACATCACGAAAATGGAGAAAACGAATGATTACACGCTGCCCTTGCAATGAAAACGTCGCCATTTTAATATCAAAAACAGTCCTGACTCTCGTCACTGCCACTGGAGTACTATGCACTTTACAGTGCTGCTATCTCTGTCACTCATTCACAAAGAGTCCACGTGTAAGATTAAAAAACCAGAAGTTCTTATCTAGTCCCAGTCCTGAAAAAAATAGGTGTTATATCTGAACGCCCCTCGTATTTGACATGTAATATGGATTGCCAATTTTTTTTTTTTTCATATTTCTCGAGAAATCTCGTATTTCAACTTTTCAACACGCAAATTCTGATTGTCATGTTTTGTAGTATTTATCCCATATTTATCCGTTGCGTTATAGTTCTCCCTTTATAGTGATTTTGTGTAAGCTAGCATGATCCACAACCACTTATCTAAGTGAAGTGAACTTTATGAAAACGTACTTGAGTTTGCATATTTAAACTAACATATACTTCCTATTTGAAGGAAAATTGTCAATAGAATTTTGGGTGCTACTCACTTTATGATCAAAGTTATCAAAGTTTCAAATTAAATAATTTCAAAACTTGTGAAGTATATTTAGTATCAGATGCTGTAGGAAGTGAATACATTAGAATATCTGTCAAAATTTTCAGTGCATCGTAAAAAACCATATGTGTTCATGTGTGTGTTTCTTTTTCTTTTTCTTTTTTGTATCCGATTAAATCCACTGACATAAAGAATTGTGGCATATTTTATAATTGTGTAGAACTAGCCCAGATTATATTTTATTCAAAAGAGTCACGTAACTAATAAGTCCCCGTTGGAACTCAAAAAAAAAAAAAAAAAAACTATGGAAACATCTATGAAGATAGCAATATTTACGTATCATACTTTAATAAGTGAGTAGAAGAAATAGGTTACACCAACCTTATAGGCTAATAGGAATGGTGCATTGAGGAGCTAATTATTCTCTTTTGCCGAGAACGATGATTTTGTTTGGCTAAAAGTGGAGAGGTCTATGCTGGTGCGACGAACCCTCGAAGAAAGAAAAACATTTCCTAATTAGGTTGAGAACATTGGTAGTCACAGTTACTCATCCAAAGGTAAGTGAGTGAAGAAAAAGATGAGCAAAGAAGAAGGGGGAGAAGAATTGAACTCCCCTAAACCAGAGCAGACATTAGGAAGAGTAATGGCGTATTGACAGATTATTATTTAGTTATATTAAATTCGACTGAGCGAATGGCTCCGTCATTACTTGTCAGTTTCGCACCCAGGGGTCGCAGGTTTGCATAATGTTCTTGTTTTTCATAGTTTTCCTAGGCAGAGCAAATAAAGAGGTGGTTTATTATTACTATTAAAATTTTCTTTTTAATATTTCCCTTTCATTCCATTTTTTCTCGTTTCTCAGGTTTGCTTCTAGGTTTCGTGACATATAGCGGTACTGGAGAGATGGTGCAGATGCTTGCTCTAAATAAAGAGTAGGCACTTCCCGTGAACATTAGAAGTCTTATTGGGACTTACCTGCGCCTCTGTGACTGCGTAAGTGGCCTAGAGTTTTTTGTCGTTTCTTCACTTCCCTTCTGCTACAGGGAGATAACCAGATTAGATCTGTCTAGGTCTTAAAGTACAAGGAATCTTTCTACATTGTGAACATGTATCTATATACTGTAGAACCTCGTTTATCCAGATCAAATGAGACCTGGTTAGATCAGAGTTATAGAGAGAATGACGGGAAAACGATAAAAATCATGTATTACATCACCAAATACTTTTAGAAATTACTATCGACAAACTTTCACCTAAAAAGAACCCCCCCCCCCCACACACACACACACACACACACACACACACACACACACACACACACACACACACTGCGTATTATGCTCTGTATTGTATTACAAACTAGTCGATGGTAAAAAAGGTAATGAGGGTCTGCTATCTCAGTTTAGTGTATCGCTTACGAGCAGCGCTATTTGGCATCCGCTTTCATATCAGAAGTTCATTTGGTGATATTTCGGATTGAGTCTCGAAATAATGCATCGATTTCTCTGTTTTCTACTGCTTATGTGAGTGGCCCATAACCACAGCTGGTTCATAAACATTGTCTGAATCTGTATACCCTTCATTTTCGTTTTCAGTAACACTTTATGGTGCAGTAATGCTTCCTCTATAATCGGTTTATAAGCTCTGTCATTGCCAATCTCTTCTTCATCAACTTCGGAACAGCCGTCGATATTTTTAAAAATGTCCATAAAAACTTCTTACACGCTTATTTTTTCTTCTTCAATCTTGTTTTCTGGTAGGTCACACACATCAGGCCATAACTTTTTCCAGGATTTTACCGGAGTTTCTCTCCCAACCCGTCCCAAGCTGGTGGGGCGAGTGCAATGAATTCGGGAACTATACCTACTAAGACATTTGATTTAATATTAATTTGTACAGTTTCCATTACAATTTCACTACAATAACTTTAACATAGAACATGCAGTATTATACATCCTCTACAAATAAGTATATGAAAATTGCTGACTCAAGATTTACTCGATGACTCAGGTCTCCTGGCCATAAGCCTTTGGTTTTCCTGAGCAGCTTGGTGTCGTTTCTTCTTGACCTTCGTTTCTTTTACCCTAATCCACTTTTCTCTTAACCTATATAAGAATTCTTCTACTCATCTACTTTTCTTTTCGTCCATCCCCGTTAACATGCGTAACGCCAATAACTCTTTACTCATACTGTGTCATTTCTTATCCCATATTGTTCTTCTATAATTTGTTAGCTCCTTACATTCTATCAAATAATGAACAGTGCTCTCTTCATCTCCACAAAATTTACATATCTCTACCTCATTACTTCTCAAGCCTTTTAGGTATAGTCTTCCTATTCTCATCCATGCTATGCCTTCCCTTCCAGTTTTGTCACATTGATCTATATATTTTTCCATACGGCATTCTGTCTTCAATTGCTTATAAAATTTCAAGGATTTCTTTTCTTCTATACTTTCACATATCTCTTACCTATCTATGTCTTGTACTCAAATCTCACTTCCCTCCAAAACCGCTATGATTTATCTCCTCTGCTCTCCGAAAATCTCCCATGCCTATCTTCGATACCTTTCTTTTCAATTCCGACCACCAACTATTCTTACCTACTAAGAATAAATACCAATTTATCTGCAAAACAAGTCTACATTTACTACGCTAAACAACATAATTCTTCTTCTTAGTCATATTTTCCCTTGATATAGGTTCACGGTCCTGTTCATTTTTGGTCTTCTATCCCTTATGCCATTTTAGGCGTCGGGTGAGGGATGGGTGATCAGCCCAGTCCCCGGAATGAGAGTGAGGGAATGAGGACGAAGTGCATGAAAGGTAAGATGATAATGGAGCAATTGGTGAAATGATGGCGGGGGAAACCGGAGATCCTGGAGAAAACCCGCCCCTGTACCACGTTGCCCACCATAAATCTGACCCTGCGGAAGTTCTTGAGAGTCAAGCGGTCCAGCCGCTTAGGCATGGCGCGGCATTCTTTTTCTTCTGAAAACATAATTATATTTTTCAAAACTGGTGCTGGTTATCCGAATGTCAGGTTTACACAGTCCGGATAAACGGTGTTTAACGTTTTTGAATTTGTGTTTAGGTAATCATGATAAACCAGATTAGATTATTAGTGCAGGTCTATTGTGATGAAAGGTAATTAGAGAACCTAGGAAGGAAGCTAACGATCTCTTCATTTCGAGCATCAAAGGAGTATCTAAAAAGGTCGATATGCTGCAAAAGAGCTACGAAACCATAATTAAGGAAAAAAACTAAGATTATACACAAAACTTTGGTGAATCCTACAGGCCTTGGAAACTGATTTTAATCAGTACACAAGTGTTTTCTGGCAACATTTCTATAGTTTTCTTTTTTGATGCATAAAATATACAAGTAAGGCAACAGTTTCTTGTAACTTCACTCAAGTATTCTGCATATATCAACAGTAGTAGCTATTAAAGACTAAAAGTTCTGATTCCTCAGCATCCCTAGTTTTCGAACTGCCATAAGTTCTTCAACAACCTCGGACCCATCAACAGGGTACAGCTGGCAAGATGTGATAAATTCAATTTTATGAAAAATAGAAACCAACCTTTCCTGCCACGAGTCTCAACTTCCAAATATACAAACACGCTCTTTCTCTTCCACCCACCCCTTCCCTCTCTTATTTTGTATCCTGCGTATTGACTGAAAGAAAGAAGAAATATAACCCCTCCCCATCTTTCCCTCCACCTCCTTTCTTTTCTCCTCCACCTGTCACAGTGGCAGACGAGAACGACGGAAAACTTTATATAAAGTAGAGAAAAGATGGAAGGGGTGGGGGATAAAGCGTCTTACGAAAATGCCTCGTGTGTTCCAAGGGTGGTTTTTAGAAGGGAGGTTCTTGGAGGGTGAGGGCGGAAATCGATGCCAGTGAGAGGGAGTGACAGACTGTGACAGAATAAGGGGGGTGGATAAGAGAGGAAGGTAGGTATGGAGTTTTTGAAGCATGGAAGAGAGAAAATGCTTTTATTTGATAGGAAGGTTCTATTTTTTTCCCTTCTAAGTTTCTTTCTTGAGCAGGCTGGATTAAGGAGTCGTGTATCCCCATAACGAGTATGGATGGAGAGGCATAACCTGAACGCGGGTAGTCCAGATTCTGAGGAGGTTGCTTCCCACAAATTCAGGATTCTTCCGCTGACGTCAGGTTTCCAAGACAAAATTTCCCTCTACTGTTTACAACCTGCTTGTGGGATGTTAAAACGAGTATAATTCTCTGTATCTATAAAATAATTTCTGAGAAAATATTTAAGTGAGGAAAAGCATTACTGTGTCCTTATTTCGTTTTCTACATCCATGGTTATAACAGTGTTTCAAGGACTTCTAATATCTTGAGCAACCACTTTTGAAGAAACGTTGGGGGGGGGGTAGGTAACAAACAAGGCTGATGATACTTTTGCTTTTTATATGCAAATGTTGATCATTGTCTTATTTGTATTATAATAAGGACATGATGAAATGGTTAGCTTTCATATTTTTTATCTAAACATTTTGAAAACCTTTCTACATGTGATAGATATAAGAAAAGCAAGGGGAGACACCTTGCTCACCACGAGGGATTAATTTCGCATTGGCATCCTCCAAGAGAGAAGCGAAAGAACTCCACAGGCTTACAGAAGTCACCGAAGCAGCAGAGACGTGCAGACACCGTTTAACAGTTGGATAGATTGTAACCCAGCGCACCACTCAGAAAGACGCGATGAAGCAACCCTAGTGGCCTGGCCAGCTACTGTACGTAAAGGAAACGAGGAAAGAAAGTTTACATGAAGCACGCATTCTCCGGCATTCGCTGATAAGCAAACCCGAATGATGATAAGAAAATGAAAGAAAAAGTATCCGTGGATTAGAGAATTCACCTTAATATTCTTCTAGTGACTAGGGAAAACCACAAAAAGTCAAAGTCAGTGGGTTGGTTGAAAGGGATCGAACCTGTGACCTCCCTAGTGAGAGGCGCATAACTTATCGCGCGCCACCTCGCTCGGAAACTGTCTCTTTTTTCACATTTTCACTAGGTGATGAAGTAAATAAGGTAAAAAACTCAATATTGTTAGATACATCATTTTATGTATTACGTTGTGACACAAGCATTACCTTAGCATATAGCACTCTTGTTCTAAGGAGAGTTTCTAAAAGATAAAATAAACGTATTTCCTCATTAAGTATGCTTTTTAAATAATAAAAAACGTAATTTTTAACATAATATTATAACAAGCTATGTTATTATAAAATGCTTTTTAAAATAGAAAATAACTGCATTAAAGCACGACAGTTGCTGAAATAACTTTCACAATTTTCATCCAATCCTGAAGACTTTTCGGGGCCGCGCCATGACTAAGTGGTTAGACCGCTTGGCTCTAACCAAGGTGACCCGGGTTCTATCCCAAGCGACCGCTATCCCAGCCAGCATTCCACCATGATCATTCCTATCCTTAATTTCGCCCTAATACTATCCTCCACTTCTCCCACCATCACACCAGGCATCGGGCTGACCACCCATCCTGGTTCTCTAACGGATCCAAAGCTTCGATTTCTCAGACCTGACTTTAAGGGATAGAGAAACAAGAATATCCTAATACTGCTGTAAGTCGTGCTACTAGGGACAAGCTAAAGAGGAAGAAGAAAACCTGTCGACATTTAGAAATTGAAGCTGTTAAACCGATGAAATTCACGCAAAATTTCATTTTATATTTATATTTTTAATTTCTTGATTAATGTGATATATACATAAATTATGCGAATTTACGAGTGTATGTTTCGTTTTCATACTACGAGTAGAATGATTATGCTACACTCCTTTGATCGTACCAATAGGTATTGAAACTTTGTGGGTTCGCAGAATTAAAAGGCCCAGTTGCAGAAATTAAAAATCTCCTTTATTTCCGTAGCAATACACTGTCCAATTCTCACGTAACAACATTACATCAAAGAATCTTCCAAGGTCAAGGACAATAACAAACACTTGCAGCTGATTACATTAGCTCTCGTTACAATACTGACTGTTACACAACAACTGCTTCACAACTACAACTTACTCACTCTTGTTTACAACAGCTGTTTCACAACTACTCTAATCACTAGCCATGGTTTCTTTTTATACACAAATTCATGAACCGAGAACCTTCTGGAGCAAACAAGAAAGATAATCGTTCTCCGTTAATCGACATATCTCTAGAACATTCCAACACTGAAACCCTATCTGAGCGGCAAGACCTTTACCTCAGTTATCTTGCCTGCCGGCTATATCTGTTTACACTACGCGCTATTATTAACTGCTTAGCAAGGCTCATTATTACCATGAAACTTTATCCGCCGATTGTTTCCTTATTTGTGCCGAAACTTTTATGCCTGTTGCCGTGACATTATTTTAATTAATTTGCATTAAACGGATTTCTAATATAGATGGTATGCGAAATCCGAGTATTTTGCTTACCATTATGCTTTTATTAATTATATATATATATATATATATATATATATATATATATATAAAATAGAATACCTGCCAAATTAATCCTTTTGAAAATCCTTACCATCGTAAGACTTTGCTAAGTTTTGCTTGTCAATATTTATTAATAAAGAAATATATCCTAAGTTACATATAGAAGAAAGACAGAAAGAGAGAGGGGAAGAAGATCGAAGACTAGAGGTTTGGAGTGTGAGGAAAGAAAAGAGAGAAAGGGGTAAATGAAAAATTAGGGAGAAAGGGGAAAGAACTGGAGAGAAATAAAGATGTGGGCACAGAGATGGAGACAGCGTAAAAAGCACGGAGAAAATGGGACAGAAAGACAAAGAACAAGCGCCGCTTTTAACCCATTAACGTGGGATACCTATAGGTTTTGCTGATGTATCTGTGAAGATTTTATATATTTCAGAGGTCACATTGAAGTTTTTTTTAGTTCCTTTATGTTGTACTTACAGAAATACATACACATACGACACATAATGGCTCAAAAAGTTGTGTCAAACATTGTTAAACTATTTCTTATTGGTATCAGCACTTTCATATGATAATATGAAACGCTCCTAGAATTCTACCGTTGAAACAATCGCTTCCAAAAGTATAGTTTGTCCTTAATATGGAAATATAAATAATTGTTGTATAAGCACTTCTTAAGTGTACTTGGAAGGAAAAAAAGTTTCCATGTCTTGTAGAATTATTTAAAATGTTATTTCAACTGCATAAATTCTAAGTTTTAGCTTGACTGTTTATTATTTTAACTAGTAATTAGTAATAGTAATATTAATTTATTTCCTTTTACATCAACAAATGGAAATACAAAATCAAGATTACAATTATAAAATCCATACTGAAATATGCCATATATTCCTAAATCCTGAAAATCCTATCATGTTATCATGTTGCCCACCATTGAATAGTAATTCAGCCCCCATACACCTAACCCTAGGTTTTTGTGTAATGGAGGCCCTCTGCTCCTTTTTACACTTTCTGCCATTTCACCTATCTCACTCTACATTTTTCTCTTAATTGTTCTTAGCCATCTCTCTTTAACTTTCCCTAAATAATTCCCTATATTTCTCCTGTTCTTTTCTCCTTTTACTGACAACATTTTTCTAATTACTACTTCACCCCCCAAACTGTCCCATTTACGTAGCCAAGCCTGCTCTCTCCATATCTTTGTTTGACTACAATTTAATATACAATGGAAATCTGCATTCTCTTCTCCACACAATGGACATTTATCTAGCTCCCTCTCTTGACCTATACCTTTCAATACCTATCTACCTTTTGCTTGGGCGAGAACTAGTATATAAAACTATAAACTCCTGATAGTTGAAGTTCTTCTGAAAACTCCAAGCTAAAAGGGTATTAACTGTAATGATGGAGAGTATCTTCAAAGCAAGTGAAAAATGCTGAAAAATAGAAAAAGAATTAAGATAAATTGAGCATTTTTCATCTTAAGCTGGCTAAATGATACAGAAGTAATTAAATAGCTATTTGTGACGTTAAAATTATTGATATGAAAAGTCTATTGTATAGCATGGAATTTTAAGCTATAGGTAGCTGTAGTAAAATATCGAGATAAAATCGTTCTCACAATTTTTATCATGTTTCACCGGCGTATCTTATAGTGTGAATACATGTTATCCAAAATAGTCTTGCTTAATTAAATTTCATTTTTACATTGATTTCTTCCTAAAACATATTTCTCTATTTTTACTAAAGATTGAATATTATCTCAATTATAACTTTTCTGTGGTCTTGTTTATTTTTGTTTTATTTATAATTTCAAAAATATTGTGACTTTGTGGTTTCGTAAAATTAAAAGTCAAGTTTGCGGAAATTCTTTATTGCCGTAGAAAGACACTTTGGCACACCCCTCAAAGGTTCTAACAGTGACGTGTTATACACACAGTAGTCTCTGGTTGCTTCACCACACATAAACGAACCAACAAAATCACTCGCTGTACACTTCAATTAACAGTTCTCCACTTTCAACTCACTACACAAGTTCAACTACAACTTTCCCCTGATAAACTAGCAACGGCTTCTTTTATAGTCCACTCATTGTTCTTGAAATTAGTGGAACGTGCTGTAACAATCAAGACGACACCAGAAAGTGAACCTTCCAGTCATTTATCTCTTCCTTTCTCTGTTTCGACAAGCTTTCAACTCCGCACTGCACTATGTCTCTTTGCGCGTGTCGGCCATGCTCGTCGCAACAATGCCTCGCGACAATATTAAGCTTTGTCTCTTTTCCAAGTCGTAGTTTTTGGAAATTTAAAGCTATTCTTCGTGAATAATTTGTAAATTAATGTATGCATAATTGATCCTTTAGTTTGAGATAAACAACTGCTCTACACAAATGATTGATGGATCGTAAGCTAAATAATTCAGGCCCTGAGAACCATAAGGGTCATAACACAGAATCATAGGGCTTTTTTTTTAATTGACGTCCTCCACCGTAAAGTCATATCGGACGAAAAATGGAATGGATGAAATGATGCTCAAATGAATCCGGGATCCATGGAGCTTAGAGCTACCTACCCGACATTCGTCTTACAGGATAAGCAAAACCCCCGGAAAAACCTTAACCAGGTAACTCACCCTGACCGATATTCGAACTCGGGACCTCTTGAACGTGAGGCAGACATGCTACCACCACGCTTCATAGTTTTGAGACAAATAGATGTTTATTAATATAAAAACTTCCTCATTACGAAGTAGTACTTTCGAAAGTTATGTAAGGAGTAAATTATGTAGGCAACACTAGATAAAATTGAACAGCGCTGAGGAAACAAAATGATACTTTATGCTTTGGGTCCTTATGTAACTGAGTATCAGGAAAAACTGACGAGACAGCTTCTTATGAATGTTTCATTAAATCAAAGAGGGCCTAAAGCACAGCTATAACTGGTTGACCAAAAGATAGGTAACTGTCAGGAGCATGCATACATGCTAAAATCTCAACATTGAAGATGTTGTGCTTTAGGCCCTTATAGTTGTCTTTTAAAGCTCAGAAGTCATCAAATGTCTTAGAATTGCATTTGTCGTCTTTAGCAAATTATATGGTAGTGAAAGTAAAATAATGAGAATTGCAATTTTCTCGCATGATATTTAATAAAAATGAATATTCCATACTTAAATTTTACGCTAAAGTAATGAAAATTTGCAAAAGCCACAGTAATAAATCCAGCAGTTAAACAGTAAAGCATCTCTTTTCCATTTCTTCTTTCCCTTTCTCCTTGTGGAAGACATGGTATGTTACATATCTCCGTGTAGTAACTTCTCGCCATCTGAAACACTAGTGAAAAAGAAAGTTCCGAAATCGGAGATGAAAAGTGTTTCTTACGCAACATTTCTTTCCCCTGGGGAAACAAAGGAAAGTCGGTTGGACGACACGCATGCTTTGTGTCACGGAATGTGATCCATCACCATTTCGACAAATGTTCTGACTGCACTTCCCGCCGGGCGATATCGCCAGCCCGCACACAAACCGCACGAAACCTCTTCCATTGACAGAGATTAAGACCGGGTTGCCGCCGTGGAGGGAGTTTACTGCATTCATCGACTTCTTTTATGCCGCAACGATTAGGAAGAGGATAGCTGTTCACCAGCTTCTGCATACCCAAACGATACAACTATCTAGATACAATTAATTTAGGAACAGTTAATGCTCTGGCAAAAAAACACAGGGTGGAAGCAGGTTGGCCAAATTTAACTTCTGAGAGAAGGATTTTGGAACCTTATTTTATGTTTATGAGAAATAGTAGCTGAATCCCTGTTAGGTGAAGAACAAAGAGATTTCAGGAAAGGAAGATCGACAACAGATAATATTTTCATATTGCAGCAGATACTGGAGAAAAGAAGAGAACATAATCTGCAGATACATATAGCATTTATAGATTTCCAGAAGGCTTTTGATAATGGAGTCCGAGCTGTTGATCATAATGAAAGAACAAAGCTACTTATGAAATTTGGTAAAGGTGGTGAAAAGTTTATACGAGGACACTAAAATAATTTTAAGATTCAAGACAGAGAAATAAGAAGAGATTTTCACCGACACTTTTTAACATCTATGTTAATAGAATAATCCAAAATTGGAGACAAAAAATTGACGCAGGCATAAAAGTAGCCCACGGAAATATTTTAAATATTTTATTATATGCAGATGACGTAGTAATTATACAGCAAACAGAAGATGACCTACAACGTTCAATACACCACCTTAACCAAATATGCAAAAGTTTTAATATTGAAATGTCAAAAGAAAAGTAAAAAATAATGGCAAACTGGGGTAAAATATCAATGAAGTCGAAAATAGTCGTTAATGATAAAGTATTGGAACAAGTATCCTCCTTCAATTATTTAGGGTGTGAAATCAGCAATGAGAAAGATAAAGATACGAACAAAAAATTAATGAGATTTCAAACAATTTGTGGAACAATTCACAAAACCCTAAAGAATAAAACAAGATCTGAAACAAGAATACAATTTTATAACACCATGGCGGTCCCAACGTTACTTTATGGATGTGAAAACGGGTACCTACACAAAGAACCATCAGCAGAATACAAAGTTGCGAAATGAGATTCTTGAGAAGAACAAAAGGATGTACAAGAGAAGATAGTCAGAAATGAAAATATAAGAAATGAATTACAAGTGGAAGCTATCACCTCAAGAATGGATAGGTACAGAAGAAGATGGTTTGAACATGTTGGAAGAATGGATGTTACAAGACTACTAAAAGTAGTTTTCCAATATAGTCCTAAAGGAAAGAGGGACATAGGGAGGCCGAGGAAAAGATGGAAGGAGACACTGTGAAGACGGAACAGGCGAGAGCCTAATCCATGAAGTGAAGAAGATGATGAAGAAGAAGAAGAAGAAGAAATGCTACTATAACTATTTTGATGACTTTGTCTGAATTTATATATTATATGGATGTATGGAAAGGTATAAAAAGATCAATGCCATAGCCGGGGTTTGAACTACGGATCTCCGTCCGGTTGCTCTTAACCAGTGAGCTAGTTTGACAACTTGCCAGCAAGACATTTAATTCTCCTACTGACTCGTATTTTCTCAATAAACCACTGGGAGCATTCATATACAAATGAGGCAACTACCTTAATGGCGGTCCTGCTCGTGACGTAGTGGACTAGAGCGTTGTGCTTTGGTTCACTACCACGGAAAGCAACCGGGATTGATCCCACCCCTAGGGGATGCGGATTTTAAGTCCTGGGTAGAGGAGCGGTGCCCACTGAGCTTCGTGAGAAAACTGAGGAGATACCCTGGTCTAGATACTTACCGGCTGGGGATGCCGTGACTTAGACATCTCCTTCCCGTATCGGTTGAATGAGCAACCAACTTGCGTGGGTATGAGACTGGCAGTCGGGTTGGCGGACTCGCTTGTGGGCTGCTACGCCATGGGTTACAGTTACGTTACATGGCGAATTACAATGTCCCGGGCTTTATTCTTCAGACCACTATTAGATCAAAGTGGTCCATTCAGTGATTAGAGCAAACGAATGAAGACTGGGTTCATTTCCGGACTATGGCATAGAGTCATTTAGACTCTACCATTTCAAACCATGCCCTACATACGGCTAGTGTGAAACAACTAATTTCCATATGGATGAAAATAAGCCTTTATTTTTGTTTTCCTTTGGCACTTTTTAAGCAATTTTCATAGAAACCTGTAATTGTGTGTCACATTAGATCTAGTTGAACCAATGTCTTATTAATTTATGTCGGACTCACACGCATTATCTTATGAACAAACAGGAACATTAGGCCTACGTGAGCGGTCAAAATTGAGAGACAAGGATGTACCAGTCTCGTACTGTTTGATTGAAATATCGAGGTTTTTTATTTACTTAGCAATGTGAATCATATCGGCTAATTTCATGCTCATAAAGGAGACTTAGAACTTGCTGGCGTCTCTGTGACCTATCTGTAGACGCCGTGTAATCTTCTGTGATTTTTTCATTTAATCTCTTCTTGTTCTTGAAAGGGGTGCAGTAGACATAACAGATTTGTCCAGGTCGTGGTACTAGACTAGACTGGAATACGCTACGGAGAGGATTCGGCACTTAGGTCTAATTTAAGTTTATTGTGACTATGCCCCCAAGTGGGGCACCCCGGGAGGACGAATGATGCGAGAGGAGACAAGGAGCAACGTCCCAATGAGCCACGACAGTGCAGTCGGCAGAGTCCCTGCACTTTACCAGTTGGAAATTTCCCGGAAGGGCAGAACAACCGGTATCACACATAACCGGAAAGGGCTCCACCGGACCGGGTTAGAATGTCCTACTGGAACAGGAAGTTTTACCAAGAGCATAACACGCTGCTATCAGCGCCGACAGTTCTACCATAAAAGAGACCAGAAGATGAGAAATGACGAGAAATGTTAATGGAGATGAAATGGAGCGACGGGAAATATGGGGGATGACCTACCAAGCATTCGCCTGCCCACCCGGGAAAATGCCCGAACAAACCCATGGTTCAGATAGTTCGGCTATGGGTATCGAAGCCGGACCTACCTTATGCAGCCCACAGTCGGAACCTCCTGAGCCATCCCCTCGGTCCTCAGTGCGAAGAATAATACCTAACTCACATGCCGACAATCCGGTGGACAATGCTGTGGCCACCAGTTTGTTCAGCAATAAATGTCTCATGTAGATGGTCGATGACTTCTCAAATGTAATATGTTATCCATTTAAAACAATGCTCTGCTCTTTTTCTGTAGGTTAGGATAAAATTAATTAAGAACACTGCGTGTACACTTGTGTTGATTATCGAGTTGAGCAACACAAGTTCACTTTCAAATTAAGTGAAACAGGATGCACATTTGTAGTGGGAGGATGCATCAGGTATATTTATTTTCCCCACTATGTGCCTACAGTATGTAGAGGAAACGTATTCCAACCAATATTCGTTACTAAGATTTCACCAAAACTGTATCGTTTTAGAAAGTGGTCCATATGTGCTGGGAGTAGCATAACCCAAAAACAAAAGCTTCGATAAATCCCAATGATAGTATTAAGTTAAGTATATTCCAAAGTTTCCGCACAATGTTCAACAAAATTCCTTTACTACAAACTACTTTCTATATAAAATATTTTTCTATTTTTTTTTTAATTTTATAAAAGTTGCTGCAATAACTTTGATTAGAATACTATATATTTCATGTGTTTACATGACGAATAAAAGGCATATAAGGTAAATAGAAGGTACATAACAAGGATGTAAAGTCTTGCTTATTCAGAGAGTATTACATAATTAGCAAACGTAAGAGATAAATGAAATCTTGTTGCCTAAAATGTGGATCACATTAAAATACAGAGTTTATATGAGTTAAATTATTAATAAACGTAATCATTTCCGACATTCATTTATTATTCTGTTTTCAACTACATATACTTTTATGACTTTTCCTTGATGTGCAAAGAGTATGGCATTTTAAATCCATTCCAGTGCAACACTTAAAAAATTCGTCTTTCGTTTTACCTATTGCATATTACAATGAACTATGACTTTCTGGTTTAACATGAAATGGATAAAATAATACGATTTTGTAACAATAGTTTGGGAAAGAGAGAACATAAAAAATTACTGGGTGTAATACACCCCATTCTTTTGAGGTTAAAATATAATTAATTTTCTTTAAATTTGAAACTATTGTCCAACATGAATCATGCCAGTAAAAGCCTTACCATTTTTATATACTTTTATCAAGGAATCACAGTGGGCTTATTTAAATTATTTGGGTTGCAATTTTTTTTCTGCGTGATATATATATATATATTGCGAACTACAAAGTAAGGTAAGTTTAACAGTATCTATGTAAATAACGTCCTAAGCTAATGTTCATCAAAGTATTTAGTTTTTCTTTTATTTAAAGTGTGTTATCACGTAACAGAAAATTACCAGTAGGTACAATATTTGGATTTGACTGCTTTCGTTATCTAGTGCTCAGCGTACTAGCCCCTTACGCGTAAGTTTCGGGTTCAATTCCTTGCTGGAGAGTGGGCTTTGTCTTTATTTAGTATTATTCCATACCTTCTTTAAATTATGAATCTAATAGTGAATGCCCGTGTGAAAATAAGGTAAAAATGATGTAATCTACAGCAATCTAACCTAAACTGTTATAGCACCGTAACTGCTAAAAATAAGTAGTTGGGAAGAGTGGCACAGCGTGTAGTTGCTAATATATCTACTTCAGTATAGAATCATTGGATGTGGATAGGCCAAGGTGTTATATTCTGGTGGTTACTGGAACACAAGATGAGCTTGCAGGTAGACCAAACCAGGAAATGGTCTCAGCTGTTGACGCACTCGGTGGTAATACAGTGAATGCCCGAGGTGGGCGTTATCGAAACTGGCTGGAATCCATCATGGTGACGTATCTACTCTTCTTGTGGAGACAAGAGGAGGGAAGGAGAGACCAGCCATCTTTACAACGCCGTTTTCTTTTAGCTGTGGTTTTGGTTCGGGTGATGCAGGGTTTTTCCAATAACCGACCCGGAACCCTCCTTCTGACGCAGACAGACAGATACCAAGCAAAAAGACGTCTCAGCAACATCAATAAGTTTTCTTGCTTGCTACATAAAGAAAGATAAAGGAAAAAGAAACACTGTAGCAATAGCATGAAATGATACGAGCAATTCAGAGGAGAAAGCCTCAAGATATTGCTTTAGAATACTACCCCACTTAAGTGAGGTGAAGGTCAGCTTCTGGTTCAACTTGAGGCTTTCGAACTGTGCAGCTGACGGTGCGCTGTGCACATAAGAAAATATGAAAAATAATTCTGTTAGCATACATTGTGCTTAATGAACCTAGAAGTAATTCAACGGTTCAAAGACTTTCAACATTCACTTACACGTAGAGTTAAGATTTATATAAACAAAACTGCGAGACAGTTTGAAATTGAAAATCACCAGATACAGTTTTAAGTATATACAAAAGTATTACATAAGTTTGGTTTATTTATTTTAAAGTAAGTTACCTGAAATCAAGTTTAATTTCGGAAAATCTAATTCTAGAGCCACATTAGATTCATGACACGATAATTGATCTTTAAGAAAGCATTCAATATATAAATCAGGAAATTTAAATGCTATAATGACGATGGAAGCAATGAAACCAATTAAAGACAAAGCAAAACGACAAAATAAAGGTAATGCTATATTTTTGGATATAAGACGTTAATTTTTTGCACCCACACTAGTTTTTCTATTAAACTCTTGCACAAATTATTATTCTTAAAAACCCATTCCTCCCATTGTTTGATGTTAATCAAGATAAACCCTTGTATATATGATTTAATTGCAGAAACGGTTTAATTGCATATTTCTGCAGGGTTAAACAATAAGCACATTTTTACTAGTGGGTCACTACGTGATGGTCTTGAAACTCCTTTCTCTTTGCATGACCAGCAGGGAAAAGGGGCAAAACGAATAACGATTTGCCCAAGAGACAAGTATAATTCTTCTTCTTTTTATCTTGATATAGGGTACACTCTGTTCGTTTATGGCTCTCCCTGTACCGTATAATTGTTTTAAAAATAAAAATAATAACAACAGAAATCTTCCAGTATGGTTAAGTACGCAAATAAAGAGAGAGAGAAAGAGAGAGAGGGGGGAGAGAGAGGGAGAGAGAGAGAAACAGACACAAACAACATTGTGGTTTGACCACTTTTTATAATAAGACTGTATATCTTACGTTTTGCAGCAAAGCAGAAGTTATTCTGAATGCAGAGGCTATTACCAGAAGGTAAAATATATGCATATTACTTGTCATGAAAATATCTAAACATTTTGTATTTTAATCAAAATCACAAACTCAAACTACTTCCACACTTCCGTATGTGACTACACAGAAAAATTCAATGTCATAGCCGGGATTTGAACCACCGATCTCTTGCTCTACGTCCGGTTGCTCTTAACCTTTGAGCTATCATGGCCAACATGCCAGCATGACATTAAATTCTGCATCTGACTTGTATGGTGCCCTGCAAACTACTAGGGGTTGAAATGTGTAGGGTTAAACGAACGGTGTTTTTTTTTTTTTTTTTTTTTTTTTTTTTTTTTTACAATTTACGTCCTCCAACGTTAAGTCATATCGGACGATGAATGGAATGGGTGAAATGATGCTCAAATGAGACCAGGGTTCATAGAGCTTAGAGTTACCCAACATTCGTCTTGAAGGATAAGGGAAAACCCCGGAAAAGCCTTATCCAGGTAACTCACCCTGACCGAGATTCGAACTCGGGACCTCTTGAACGTGAGGCAGATATTCTACCACCACGCTAACGAGGCTGGTGTTAAACGCCCAGTTTTACTACATACGGTACTGTGGGCAGTGACAGTGATGACACGTGAGATGAAGATGGAGCACCGGTAGAATGAGATAGCAGGGGAAAACCAGAGATCCCGGAGAAAACCCGCCCCAGCACCGTGTTGTCCACGACAAATCTCACTTTCCGGTCACCTGGGATCGAACCCTTGGTGAGAGCCAAGCGGTTTAAGCAGTCAGCCATGGCGCGGCCTGTTTTGCAGCGACTTACTATGCTATAAGTACTTAATTCTCAGGCTTTATAGTTACCACTATAAGGTTAATCGGTGGAAATTTAATCACTATTTCACACCTGTCATGTGTAGGCTTATATTTGGATAAATAGAGTCAGATTGAGAATTACTATAGATAGAATTGGAAGTTCTGATCTCCTGGTCTCCACCCGGTTGCTCTTAACCATTAAGCTACCATGGCCAACATGCCAGTATGGCATTACATTCCCCAACTGATTCGTGTATTTCTCGGTAAACCATGAGGTACCACGTTTTGCGGCGACTTACTATGCTGTAAGTATTTCAGTACCAGGCTTTATAGTTACCACTATTTGGCTAATTGATGGGAATTAATCGCTCTTCCACACTAGCCGCGTGTGGGCTGGATTCTTCAGCATCACTATCTATTTTCCTATCCTTGGAAGATGTTAAACTAAATTACTAAGAGGATTCATAAGCTCTCAAAACATACATTTCCGGTGAAATCTCAAAACTGAATTTCTGAGTTGATACGTTATTCTTCCTACTTAGAGTAAATAATAGAGAAAACAAATATCCGAAATAAACCAGGCATAACATACCTAAGTAGATAAAATAAAGTAGAATAGCATTGTATGAATGAGATATTTAGTAAATTAAAGATATTTAAAAAAGGCTAATTTCTTCGACAGAAATAGATGCTGGAGAAGGTTAGCAAAACTTTCTAAAAAGAAAGTGAAAAACGAAATAATTAACAAGCAATGAAAGTGAAATACAAAACTGTAGAGGATATAACAATAGAACAACTGACATGAAAAGTTAGTCATGGCTTCCTCCATAACGAGGGAAACCAGTTAAAATAGAGGGAAAAGACATTACAGAAGTGATGAAGAGAGTATAAATAAAAGAAAGTAAAATGATTAGCCGGAGGAGGAGGGCTTTATTGAATGATATAAATGTATAAGTGTTATAATAAGTTGGCTCTCAATAGGTACTACCACGGCCTCCACCAACATTATCAGTTTTGACATTTTTTGAGTAATATATTGTTTTTCAATTTGGTATACTTATAGAAAGCTGTTCTTCACTCTCGAAACTTAAGATGATTATAGCATTTAAATTTCAAAATTCCTTTATTCCCTTTCACTGTGTTTTTATTTTGCTAGTGTATTTTTTGTGCTTTATACTCTTGATCAGTCCCGTGATATCAGTTTAGAACATAGAAAACATGAACGGTAAGACACAAACTTCCTTTCACAGAGAAAAATTTGGTCACCTTTTAATTTGTAATACTAACTTTAGGAATTTTGATTAAAGAAACTATATATTTAAAATATTTTTACAACAAATAAAAGTTATATATCTTAAATACAAGGATATTAATTGAAGTACACTTCATTTTGAATTACTTTTATATTACATACTTATAGATTTATAAAACATGCTACATCGTGTTAAGACACAACGTTTATGTGAAGCATTTATATGGCATCAAATGAGATACTTGTCCTTTTCAAGTGGTAAATTATTTAATTTTTTTCTTTTTGTGTAATCAATTACATTGAAGTAACACGCATGGTAACTGTACCCCATATGGCCTAACTTAGGATGTATTTTTTTAACATTTTTGTGAGTCGCAATAAATCATTGCATTTGGTTACAATATAACGTTCATCAATCGGACATGTAACATTATGATGTGGAGCAACTAAACTGATTACACAAGCCACAATAACAAATACACAAAAAGATTAGTTTTGGGCATATTGAGTGCACTGCATTCCCAATATGGCCTATTTAATTTCTGTTAGTAGCACATTTGAAATAATGGAAACTAATGAAATGTGATTTAGAGTATTCATTATGTTTGTTATCACTAGACATTATAAACTGAACTTTCACCTCCGGCTATAGGCTGATCACCTATCCTGGAATCTCTGATAGAGACACTACTGATTCTCAACCCGTTGCCTGCGGGCGGGTTTGCGCGGTTCAGGCGCCCCTATGCTCCACTTAGGAACTACAGGAATTCATTCATTATATACTGAGATTCCTTATGTGACAAAGATTTTAAGGAATTTTTAAGGATTTTTGAATAGCTGCTCCTATTGCAGTTGCACAAGAGACAACAGTTACATTTTCTCTATGTTCAGTGCCAGTTATATGCGTCCTATTTTACGAGTACCCATGGTCCTTTGTATAAATTTAATCTGCAACCTATCTCATCCAATGTTAAAAAGTTCTTCAGGACTTTCAAAAATACCAATTTCTTCGAGAAGAATTTTAACCTTTTGAAAATGGTCTTGAACAACTACTTTAGCTTCTGTGTCCTAACTGGATTAGGATTTTGGGATTTTCTTATATAAGGTTCCTTGCCCACTTGCGGCTTGCAATCTGCTTAACATCAGACAATTTATGAGTAATATTGTTTTTCTTGCAGTATCTGTAGACACAGAATCTTAAAATATAACAACTTACTGGACATCCCACTTCTGCCAACTCACTATACGTACATAGAGTTCATCAGTTTGTTCTTCAGACAAAGGAAACTTTCGCCCCAATTTTGCTTTAATTTTACGTCGAGATTTGACACACCTATGGAAAATTCTTCGTAGAATAGCAAATTCTTTTTCTGCTTGATAGTCCCACATTTTGGTCTTACTGATTGCTTCCACAGCTTTTGTTAGGTCATCTTGGCTCCATCGACTGCGTATCTTATTGTGATTTGAGATCATAGCTACAGGAAATAAATAAAAACGTTATGAGTAAAAGTTTATACCCAATATGGCATGCTATGGCTAAAGTGTATACTCAGTATGGCCTACGAGGTTATATTGGATCCACATTACAAGCAACTCATTTCACATATATAGCTACACAAAGGTTATTGCATTCATAAAAGTATTTATATAATTTAAAACAGGACAGTTGCATGAAGTAATTGACACAACTATCTTCCCCCTTATCCTGATTGGCCAATGCTTTCGCGCCATTGGCCATAGGCGGTGCCTTCCCGTCACATTTAAACTTGCAGTAAACGTCATAAGAATTGCCAGGAAGATAGATAAAATCAAACAAATAAGAATATGAAGGCATGCAAAAATAATGAAGTTTATAATAAAACTGAGTAAGTGAAACTGAATGAATGAGCAATGAAACTCAAACAAGTCTATAATGAAAGGCTTTCGGCCTTTTCCACTGGGATTTTTTAAAACCAGCACACATACCTTGCAAAAATAGTTGTCTTTCAGTCTTAAAAGTTGTGTCACGCCATACTTGTGTGTCCTTCATTCACCCAAATCTCGTCAAGGTAGCGATTTGTATCCCGGTACAATCTGATTGTCCTTAAATAACGTCTTCACCACACAGCAATATCGCCCCTGGAGTGGTAAGTTTTCCTGTTGTCTCAATTTCATGTCGCGATGTTCCTACACATCTAACACACCTGTAACTTCAGAGCACAGCTGTTCGACTTCTCTCACTGACAAAGACGGATTCTTCTCTGTGAGTGCATTAAACACATGCAACACAATTCTTTTTTCGCCACTTTGTAAAGGTTTTCCCTTTCGATGCTTCAGCGAAAAACTGGCGTTAGACTCTGCCATTATACATATAATAAGTACATGCGCAATAAACTATCAATAAAATAATTTAGCTCTCGCACTCGGCACAGCACACCTTCGAATGGCGATATATGACTAATCCAGTTCAAAACAAGATCAGTGATAAAAGTCATATAAAAATATGTCATCACTGCCGCTAAATCACCTGTTATCGTGCCATGTGCTTGAGAGCAAAGGAACCTCCTCTTTACTTCGTTTAAGAATTAACATGTATTTCAGATAAATCAACTCTGTTGCATAATATATTTAATTCAAACAGTTGCGAAAATATGAATTTGACAATTCTCTTCCAACATATAAAGATATATCACCACGTTAAATAACGAACTCATTTTTACCGCACAACAGTCTATACTGCAATAGCAGCCAACGAGAGGTGATAACGTCACGTGACCGTTTAGAGATACGGGGCAAGCTTATGTGAAACAAGGATTAGGTGTAACGCAGAGATAGTTGAAATAGCTTACACACGTGAATGAGCAGCCATCTATAGTTACCAAGAAATAGCTACTAGGTCATATTTAGTAACAGGTCATAGAGGGTGCAGTTACCTTAGGTAAACTGTTATAAACTGTTATGACATTTTGCGCTAAGATCCTTCTTATACGTACTACAGATGTGGCAATGATATTTTTATTCGATAATAAAAATCAGTTTTCTTGCTTAGAAGAAAAAGTAAGAATCATGTATGGATGTGCATGGTGAAAATTGAGGAATATTATTTAAAAATAAAAATATGTATTACGAAACAAGGCAAAAATCGATACCTACTTCAGAGTTTCAACCTTTCTTCAGTTTATTTCTTTCCTTATAATACCCTATCTCTCTTGCTCTCTCTCTCTCTCTTCAGACACAAACATAAAACACATACGCTCTAGTTGTCTGCTTAGGCAGGCTAGTAATCTGTGCTTGCAAGATGGTGGAAGTCTGCAATTATTTCACTGTTTACTAATATAAGGCTGGCAAAGTTAACTACTTGGTGTAGCAGAAGGGTAGTATACCTTAACGTGCTAATGAAGGGAGTAAACACAAAGCTATTGTGTTTACTGTGTGATTATTCATGCTTTAATCTTTTATTAATCCCTAAAATTTTATTCTTTAGCAACCTTTCATCTCGTCTTGAGATTCATCTCATTTTATGAATGCATGTATGTAAGCAAGTAAAATGTACATCAGAATCTATAATATAATATGTTGATCACAATCTACAGTTACCACCAAGCAAATTCAGGTAGTGTTTCACAACCCAAATTCGTTCCTATATTTGCTGCTTGGAGCTTACAATCTCGATATCACAGTCAACTGTATATTAGCCATAAGGTTTTGCATAAAACTTTTCTCCCTACCATGTTCCTTAGAAACGCCAAAGAAGAAGAAGAAAAAAACAAGAGATGACAATCTTTCCTCGTATAATATATAAAGTGTGCTTCTTGGCTGTAGCAACAAGGGACGAAAAAAATTCATAAAATGTAGAAAGCTCTTTTTAGGGAACAAAATCGGATACCGTGGAGAGTGTATGTATCTTGCAGGAAGAGAGGCAGAAAACCGACTTAAGCCTCACAATCTCGTTTTGCCCTGAAACCAAAATCCACTTCAGTTCGTCCTATTCTTCTTTTCCCCAGCAGACCTCTCAAGAAGCCGCCTTCTCCCCCTTCTCAAAGGAGAGAGACAGAGACGGAGAGCAAAGAATTGATTTTGCATAATGTCTGCAGGTGGAGACAGAGAGAAGAAACAGGGTGCCCTGTCGTCTTTGTCGCTCCTCCCTGGGTACAAGTGGTTGGTTTTAGTCCGGAATGTGGGTTATAATCTTCCAGCATTTTGGTCACAGGACAGCAATTTGTTTTACGTACAAATTGCGTTTTATTTTCCTTTCACGTCAACTAAGGTAGAAGAAGCATTGCATTTGAGCTACCAATTTGACTTCAATATTTCAACTCAATAATACTTTGTAGTCCCCTGAATCTAAATAGGCAATTCGTTTATTTCTGAGCAAGAAAAGGAATATACATATTACATTTGACATTTAAACCTTCAGTGGATGTAAAGTGTTGTAGGAACTTCGTTTTTCTTTTATTTTGATATCAAGGGCTGCATTATTTTGTGTTTTGTTAACAAAAGGAGTAGTGCTTTATTTTTAGAATGCTTTAAATAAGTTGATGTTAGAAGTTGAGACTTTTATGCTTGCTTGTGTATTAATTGGATAATCTATACTTCATTTTGATATGACGTGTAATACACAACGTAAGGTGAAGAACTTTTGGTGGTCTTTCCTTCTGAAAAAGCTCTTTATTTGAAGACATTTCTGTCAGGTTTTCCTTTTAAAGATAGTGTTTTCACTAAAACATCTAATCACTGTGTATAAAGTGTAGATTTTTGTTAACCAGTTTAAATTATGTAAATTTTAAAGTCAAATACCACTGGAACAGGCATTTGGGTTATAATCAGGGTTCTAATGAGTACTAGTGGGTATTACCTTAAAGAACTCTACTATGACTACATCAGTAACGAAAGGAATACTTAAGTAAATTCAATGGATACCTTTTTGTGTACAAAACTTCCTGCAGAGGCAGAATTGAAGATCTCTTTTAGTATTGCAGCAAAATAACAGTACATTATGCGTAAGCAACAATCAAATATTTAGAGGCGCTCTCTATTTGATGGCTTAAGGCTTTGTATTTTCCTGGTGGATATTGGTTGTGAGGGATCCCTTTGCCATATGTCATATTTCTGTTAAATTCATACACTCACATCGAGACTGTAAGGAGAATGGAAATAAACCTTGTTAAAGGAAAGTTCCCAATCATCCAGCCGGGAATCCATACCGAGACCTCTAGATTTGCAAGTCAATGTGCTAGGCACTACAGTAATGATACGTGCATTTTGCATAGCCATCCGTGGGGAAGGAAAGAATAACGTATAATGATTTTGTATTTGTGTAAAGTATAGCTATTGGAGAACTCAAAGCAATAACAAGAAATTTCACAGAAATGATTCACTTCACATAAACAAAGGAGAAAAATTCTATGCTTTAACGACATCTAACTTTTTGTCTTATTGACATTTTCCTGTAAATTTCCAGGCGATGAAACTTACCAGAAAATTTCTTTTGGCATGAAAATGTCTTAAACGTTTGGCAATTTAATCAAAATAGTTAAATCCATTTTTTGATAAAATCCACTTTTTTGTTACAAAGGTAGTTGGCAATAGGAGATTACTTTTTAAAATATTGTGTTATAACCTCAGAAAATGTTGATCTTCATTGAGAAATTAAATATAGATTAAATAACAAATTTAGTATTTATTCAGTTCATAGACATAAGCACGCTAAGACACACACAATACCTGCACACAAACCGCCCCCCACTTCCTTTTACAAAAATCCTCTTATTATTCCTAAGCCGCAAAGCATGTATTTTTGGTAGAATCTCGGTACCGAAGTTTTCTGAAATAAGTAGTAGAGAAAGTGAAAAAAATTGTGATTACCTTTAAAAGCTTATTATTCAGTAATAATTTTAATGTCAATAAGAGGCAAAAAACCTGAAATATTCTCTAATAATAAAAAATTGCATAGTATGAAACATATTTTTATGTCATTTGTTTTTAAATTATGTATTTCAGGAACGACTAAACATATACGTATGTATCAAACTTTGCCAAAATACTTTTACATAATGGAGTCATATCATGAGATAAACATTTCTAAAAGATTAGGCTGATAATTAAGTTTTGGAAAATGTTACATCAATCCCTTTTGGAAATACATAGAAAAGATATCAATCGAATGTTACAGCTTCCTGAATTATCACTTAAATCCTGATGTTTTAAGTTTGAACTAGATAATTGGCAAGACCTCGTCATTCTTATAGATTCTTGTGCAAAGCAACGTAAGTTAACACGGCTATTTTCAAACAGAAGATTACGAATATGCTGACGTACTTATTTATTTATTTTATGTATTACATATGAATCCATTCACTTGTTTATGTACTCATAGTACGCATATCACACTAAGAAATAGTTTCTTTATGAATTCGTGTTTAGCATTTATTGAATTTCTCCCCCCCTTCTCCTTTGTTTAATAAGAGCTGACTGCCTTATATTTATATCGAAATAATTAAGCGTATTACTATGACTATGCATTGTGGGTTCTATGTAATACACTTGCAAACTAAGCAACGTAAGGAATAATACTATTGGAAATAATATCAGTATATGAGTCATTAAAGCCAGTATTCTGGGGGATGCAGGCGCTGACCAAAGTTGGTGTAGGTGCTCGAGTGAAGTGCTTGCAGTAGTAGGTTCAATGCAGGGCAGGCCATTCCCACCTTCCCGCGCAAAACACTGTCACTGCTGACTGAGGGGCGCGACGTCACTGAGAATACAAGGCAAGAGCGCTTACACGTGAATGTGCGTAATGCAATATTATGATTGTACATTATAAGATAAGATAAGGCGCTGATGCATGCAAATTCCACAATCCTTCTGATGAAATAAACGAGATGCAGTTGCTTATGAGCTATTGTAGTTATTGGCTGTGTTTTTTGCCGTAACATTATGAAAACCATTGCGCTGTTGCTGAAAGCAAACATGCTTCGTATAAAACTACGAATGTGATTTTCCATTGTTTGCCTAAAGATCGAGAACTACAGTGCAAGTGGGTTTTACGCTGTAAAAGGGCTGATCCGGTTAATGTGAATAATGCAAGGATGTGTTCCGATCACTTCCTGCCCGAAAACTATGAACGGGATTTAAAAAACGAGCTGTTTAGGTTTGCCGCTGAAAAGAAAATTAAAGGGCGACGCTGTACCGTCATAGAAAATTCCTAATTGGCATGGGGATGTATTTGAAGCGGTGGTAGCAAGTACCAGCAAAACCAATTTGCAGGTAATTATCAGATACACATTCCATTTATGTATTTGTTTCTATGTGTACACTGAGTTTATTCGCTCCTTTTTTATAAGAAAAGTTTGATGCGTGGAATAATAATAATAATAATAATAATAATAATAATAATAATAATAATAATAATAATAATAATAATAATAATAATAATAATAATAATAATAATAATAATAATAATAATAATAATAATAATAATAATAATAATAATAATAATAATAATAATAATAATAATAATAATAATAATAATAATAATAATAATAATAATAATAATAATAATAATAATAATAATAATAATAATAATAATAATAATAATAATAATAATAATAATAATAATAATAATAATAATAATAATAAT
>JAUKNK010001275.1:0-28347 GCA_030765055.1 Mantis religiosa | reverse complement strand
TACCAGACATTCATCTTTCAGGATAAGAGAAAACCTCCAACGTTAAGTCATATCGGACGATCAATGAAATGATGTTCAAATCAGTACAGGGTACATAGACCTTAGAGTTACCAGACATTCATCTTTCAGGATAAGAGAAAACCTCCAACGTTAAGTAATATCGGACGATGAATGAAATGATGTACAAATAAGTACAGGGTACATACAGCTTAGAGTTACCAGACATTCATCTTTCAGGATAAGGGAAAACCTCCAACGTTAAGTCATATCGGACGATCAATGAAATGATGTTCAAATGAGTACAGGGTACATAGAGCTTAGAGTTACCAGACATTCATCTTTCAGGATAAGGGAAAACCTCCAACGTTAAGTCATATCGGACGATCAATGAAATGATGTTCAAATGAGTACACGGTACATAGAGCTTAGAGTTACCAGACATTCATCTTTCAGGATAAGAGAAAACCGCCAACGTTAAGTCATATCGGACGATGAGTGAAATGATGTTCAAATGAGTACAGGGTACATAGAGCTTAGAGTTACCAGACTTTCGTCTTTCAGGATAAGAGAAAACCTCCAACGTTAAGTCATATCGGACGATGAATGAAATCATGTTCAAATGAGTACAGGGTACATAAACCTTAGAGTTACCAGACATTCATCTTTCAGGATAAGAGAAAACCTCCAACGTTAAGTCATATCGGACGATGTGTGAAATGATGTTCAAATGAGTACAGGGTACATAGAGCTTAGAGTTACCAGACTTTCGTCTTTCAGGATAAGAGAAAACCTCCAACGTTAAGTCATATCGGACGATGAATGAAATGGTGTTCAAATGAGTACAGGGTACATAGAGCTTAGAGTTACCAGACTTTCGTCTTTCAGGATAAGAGAAAACCTCCAACGTTAAGTCATATCGGACGACGAATGAAATGATGTTCAAATGAGTACAGGGTACATAGAGCTTAGAGTTACCAGACTTTCGTCTTTCAGCATAAGAGAAAACCTCCAACGTTAAGCCATATCGGACGATGAATGAAATGATGTTCAAATGAGTACAGGGTAAATAGAGCTTAGAGTTACCAGACATTCATCTTTGAGGATAACAGAAAACCTCCAACGTTAAGTCATATCGGACGATGAATGAAATGATGTTCAAATGAGTACAGGGTACATAGAGCTTAGAGTTACCAGACTTTCGTCTTTCAGGATAAGAGAAAACCTCCAACGTTAAGTCATATCGGACGATGAATGAAATGATGTTCAAATGAGTACAGGGTACATAGAGCTTAGAGTTACCAGACATTCATCTTTCAGGATAAGAGAAAACCTCCAACGTTAAGTCATATCGGACGATGAATGAAATGATTTTAAAAGTAGTACAGAGTACATAGAGCTTTTGCTTTTTGTTTATGCTCTGAGGAAGACTACTTCCACCTCCGGTAGGTTGGTTGCCGGTCTTCGCTCCTCTGCTGGGACTATTTCGGGACCGCTATCACCTCCGCTTTGCAGTACACCGGATTACTGTAAAACAAATTAAAAAATTCCAGAACATACAACACTAGCAGGGGAGGGGATCCGTCCCTTTCAGCTGCCGTGGTGCGGGCGCTGAGGACCCTTAGCACTCATGGTACCTCTGACGTTACTAGAGGAACCTCGGGCCGAACTACCAAGCCCTCCCGTCGGGGAGTTGTTGGGATTGGGTTGGACTCGAGGGGGCAGTGTATTCCCGACACCCACGGGGAATTAGATACCTCCGAAAAGGTTACGGCCGCCCGGAGGGGGTAGAGGGTTTGTGTCATAATTGCCGGGTACTAGCCTGCAGAGCTAGTAGGTGTGTTAGATCACCATTCGGCCCCACCGAGGTTATTCGGTAGTCCTCCCTGCGGGGTTGACGCGCGTAAGTAGTGTATCAACTTCCACCTGTCTTTAAGTTGTAGGCGATTGGGGGGGGGGGGGGCTCTCTAGATTCAAGTTATTGCCCCATGGAAGGACCCCCGGATTTTCCATCGCTCCCGGGTAGAAGGAGTCCCGGATCCTTGAACCTACGGGTCCAGGACCACTGGAGTAGATCCTCTGCAGCTAAATAAATGCTAAATACAGTGCGATCCATATAAATCTGAACCACTTCAATAGGTCATAAGCTTTGAACCAATAAAAGGACACAGGTGTAACTTTGGGAGAAAATAATACACAATTGGGAGATTACATTACACTACTTACATCTCAGAGAAAACGTTGGAAGTGGCCTCTACCAGCATCTATACATGTTTGTACTCGTCTCACCATATTCTCTGAAGTTTTACGGAGAGTATCCTCGCCAATGTTACTTATTTCGGTTCGAATGGATTCCTTGAGGACATCAACTGTCCGTGACCTATTCTTGTACACTCTATTTTTATATACCCCCATCGGATGAAGTTAGGTCAGGGGATCTGGAGATTGGGAGTTCATTACTGAGGGGATTCGGTACGTAGTCCATCATGTTGGGCCCATTGTTTCCCTAAGTGGGAGGAAGGATCCGGCGAAGGAGACAATGGGCGGCCGACCCAAGGAGCCACGGCAGTACAGAGGGCAGGGTCCCTACAGTTTTCTTGGATAGAGACTTCCCCCGACAGGCCAGGACAACGATCTCGCTCCCCTACAGCGCGACAACAACGAGCCCAGCACCCGAGCCCTAATGGTACCAAGGAGACATGACAGTACAGAGAGCAGAGTACCTACAGTTTTCTTGGATAGAGACTTCCCCCGACAGGCCAGGACAACGAACTCGCTCCCCTACAGCGGGACAACAACGAGCCCAGCAGCCGAGCCTTAATGGTACCAAGGAGCCACGGCAGTACAGAGGGCAGGGTCCCTACAGTTTTCTTGGATAGAGACTTCCCCCGACAGGCCAGGACAACGATCTCGCTCCCCTACAGCGCGACAACAACGAGCCCAGCACCCGAGCCCTAATGGTACCAAGGAGACATGACAGTACAGAGAGCAGAGTCCCTACAGTTTTCTTGGATAGAGACTTCCCCCGACAGGCCAGGACAACGAACTCGCTCCCCTATAGCGGGACAACAACGAGCCCAGCACCCGAGCCCTAATGGTACCAAGGAGCCACGACAGTACAGAGAGCAGTGTCCCTACAGTTTTCTTGGATAGAGACTTCCCCCGACAGGCCAGGACAACGAACTCGCTCCCCTACAGCGCGACAACAACGAGCCCAGCACCCGAGCCCTAATGGTACCAAGGAGCCACGACAGTACAGAGAGCAGTGTCCCTACAGTTTTCTTGGATAGAGACTTCCCCCGACAGGCCAGGACAACGAACTCGCTCCACTACAGCGCGACAACAACGAGCCCAGCACCCGAGCCCTAATGGTACCAAGGAGCCACGACAGTACAGAGAGCAGTGTCCCTACAGTTTTCTTGGATAGAGACTTCCCCCGACAGGCCAGGACAACGAACTCGCTCCCCTACAGCGCGACAACAACGAGCCCAGCACCCGAGCCCTAATGGTACCAAGGAGACATGACAGTACAGAGAGCAGAGTCCCTACAGTTTTCTTGGATAGAGACTTCCCCCGACAGGCCAGGACAACGATCTCGCTCCCCTACAGCGCGACAACAACGAGCCCAGCACCCGAGCCCTAATGGTACCAAGGAGCCACGACAGTACAGAGAGCAGTGTCCCTACAGTTTACTTGGATAGAGACTTCCCCCGACAGGCCAGGACAACGAACTCACTCCCCTACAGCGGGACAACAACGAGCCCAGCACCCGAGCCCTAATGGTACCAAGGAGCCACGACAGTACAGAGAGCAGAGTCCCTACAGTTTTCTTGGATAGAGACTTCCCCCGACAGGCCAGGACAACGATCTCGCTCCCCTACAGCGCGACAACAACGAGCCCAGCACCCGAGCCCCAATTGTACCAAGGAGCCACGACAGTACACAGAGCAGAGTCCCTACAGTTTTCTTGGATAGAGACTTCCCCCGACAGGCCAGGACAACGATCTCGCTCCCCTACAGCGCGACAACAACGAGCCCAGCACCCGAGCCCTAATGGTACCAAGGAGCCACGACAGTACAGAGAGCAGAGTCCCTACAGTTTACTTGGATAGAGACTTCCCCCGACAGGCCAGGACAACGAACTCACTCCCCTACAGCGGAACGACAACAATCGCAGCAGTCGAGCCTTAACGGTACCAAGGAGCCACGACAGTACAGAGAGCAGAGTCCCTACAGTTTTCTTGGATAGAGACTTCCCCCGACAGGCCAGGACAACGATCTCGCTCCCCTACAGCGCGACAACAACGAGCCCAGCACCCGAGCCCTAATGGTACCAAGGAGACATGACAGTACAGAGAGCAGAGTCCCTACAGTTTTCTTGGATAGAGACTTCCCCCGACAGGCCAGGACAACGATCTCGCTCCCCTACAACGAGCCCAGCACCCGAGCCCTAATGGTACCAAGGAGCCACGACAGTACAGAGAGCAGAGTCCCTACAGTTTTCTTGGATAGAGACTTCCCCCGACAGGCCAGGACAACGATCTCGCTCCCCTACAGCGCGACAACAACGAGCCCAGCACCCGAGCCCTAATGGTACCAAGGAGACATGACAGTACAGAGAGCAGTGTCCCTACAGTTTTCTTGGATAGAGACTTCCCCCGACAGGCCAGGACAACGAACTCGCTCCCCTACAGCGCGACAACAACGAGCCCAGCACCCGAGCCCTAATGGTACCAAGGAGCCACGACAGTACAGAGAACAGAGTCCCTACAGTTTTCTTGGATAGAGACTTCCCCCGACAGGCCAGAACAACGATCTCGCTCCCCTACAGCGCGACAACAACGAGCCCAGCACCCGAGCCCTAATGGTACCAAGGAGCCACGACAGTACAGAGAGCAGTGTCCCTACATTTTACTTGGATAGAGACTTCCCCCGACAGGCCAGGACAACGAACTCACTCCCCTACAGCGGAACGACAACAAGCGCTGCAGTCGAGCCTTAATGGTACCAAGGAGCCACGACAGTACAGAGAGCAGAGTCCCTACAGTTTTCTTGGATAGAGACTTCCCCCGACAGGCCAGGACAACGATCTCGCTCCCCTACAGCGCGACAACAACGAGCCCAGCACCTGAGCCCTAATGGTACCAAGGAGCCACGACAGTACAGAGAGCAGTGTCCCTACAGCTTACTTGGATAGAGACTTCCCCCGACAGGCCAGGACAACGAACTCACTCCCCTACAGCGGAACGACAACAAGCGCAGCAGTCGAGCCTTAATGGTACCAAGGAGCCACGACAGTACAGAGAGCAGATTCCCTACAGTTTTCTTGGATAGAGACTTCCCCCGACAGGCCAGGACAACGATCTCGCTCCCCTACAGCGCGACAACAACGAGCCCAGCACCCGAGCCCTAATGGTACCAAGGAGACATGACAGTACAGAGAGCAGAGTCCCTACAGTTTTCTTGGATAGAGACTTCCCCCGACAGGCCAGGACAACGAACTCGCTCCCCTACAGCGCGACAACAACGAGCCCAGCACCCGAGCCTTAATGGTACCAAGGAGCCACGACAGTACACAGAGCAGAGTCCCTACAGTTTACTTGGATAGAGACTTCCCCCGACAGGCCAGGACAACGATCTCGCTCCCCTACAGCGCGACAACAACGAGCCCAGCACCCGAGCCCTAATGGTACCAAGGAGCCACGACAGTACAGAGAGCAGAGTCCCTACAGTTTACTTGGATAGAGACTTCCCCCGACAGGCCAGGACAACGATCTCGCTCACCTACAGCGCGACAACAACGAGCCCAGCACCCGAGCCTTAATGGTACCAAGGAGCCACGACAGTACAGAGAGCAGAGTCCCTACAGTTTACTTGGATAGAGACTTCCCCCGACAGGCCAGGACAACGAACTCACTCCCCTACAGCGGAACGACAACAAGCGCAGCAGTCGAGCCTTAATGGTACCAAGGAGCCACAACAGTACAGAGAGCAGAGTCCCTACAGTTTTCTTGGATAGAGACTTCCCCCGACAGGCCAGGACAACGATCTCGCTCCCCTACAGCGCGACAACAACGAACCCAGCACCCGAGCCCTAATGGTACCAAGGAGACATGACAGTACAGAGAGCAGAGTCCCTACAGTTTTCTTGGATAGAGACTTCCCCCGACAGGCCAGGACAACGAACTCGCTCCCCTACAGCGCGACAACAACGAGCGCAGCACCCGAGCCCTAATGGTACCAAGGAGCCACGACAGTACAGAGAGCAGAGTCCCTACAGTTTTCTTGGATAGAGACTTCCCCCGACAGGCCAGGACAACGATCTCGCTCCCCTACAGCGCGACAACAACGAGCCCAGCACCCGAGCCCTAATGGTACCAAGGAGACATGACAGTACAGAGGGCAGG
This sequence comes from Mantis religiosa, assembly GCA_030765055.1. Taxonomy (NCBI): domain Eukaryota; kingdom Metazoa; phylum Arthropoda; class Insecta; order Mantodea; family Mantidae; genus Mantis; species Mantis religiosa. The sequence continues at coordinate 21,943 of JAUKNK010001275.1, read as the reverse complement.
GTTCCTACAGTTTTCTTGGATAGAGACTTCCCCCGACAGGCCAGGACAACGATCTCGCTCCCCTACAGCGCGACAACAACGAGCCCAGCACCCGAGCCCTAATGGTACCAAGGAACCACGACAATACAGAGGGCAGGGTTCCTACAGTTTTCTTGGATAGAGGCTTCCCCCGACAGGCCAGGACAACGAACTCGCTCCCCTACAGCGGGACGACAACGAGCCTAGCAGCCGAGCCCTAATGGTACCAAGGAACCACGACAATACAGAGGGCAGGGTTCCTACAGTTTTCTTGGATAGAGACTTCCCCCGACAGGCCAGGACAACGAACTCGCTCCCCTACAGCGCGACAACAACGAGCCCAGCACCCGAGCCCTAATGGTACCAAGGAACCACGACAATACAGAGAGCAGGGTTCCTACAGTTTTCTTGGATAGAGACTTCCCCCGACAGGCCAGGACAACGAACTCGCTCCCCTACAGCGGGACGACAACGAGCCTAGCACCCGAGCCCTAATGGTACCAAGGAACCACGACAATACAGAGGGCAGGGTTCCTACAGTTTTCTTGGATAGAGACTTCCCCCGACAGGCCAGGACAACGAACTCGCTCCCCTACAGCGCGACAACAACGAGCCCAGCACCCGAGCCCTAATGGTACCAAGGAACCACGACAATACAGAGGGCAGGGTTCCTACAGTTTTCTTGGATAGAGACTTCCCCCGACAGGCCAGGACAACGAACTCGCTCCCCTACAGTGGGACGACAACGAGCCTAGCACCCGAGCCCTAATGGTACCAAGGAACCACGACAGTACAGAGGGCAGGGTCCCTACAGTTTACTTAAATAGAGACTTCCCCGGACAGGTCAGGACAACGATCTCGCTCCCCTACAGCGGGACGACAACGAGCCCAGCAACCGAGCTCTAATGGTAGCAACGAGCCACGACAGTACAGAGGGCAGGGTCCCTACAGTTTACTTGGATAGAGACTTCCACCGACAGGCCAGAACAACGAACTCGCTCCCCTACAGCGGGACGACAACGAACCCAGCAGCCGAGCCCTAATGGTACCAAGGAGACACGACAGTACAGAGGGCAGGGTCCCTACAGTTTACTTGGATAGAGACTTCCACCGTCAGGCCAGAACAACGAACTCGCTCCCCTACAGCGGGACGACAACAAGCCCAGCAGCCGAGCCCTAATGGTACCAAGGAGACACGACAGTAGAGAGGGCAGGGTCCCTACAGTTTACTTGGATAGAGACTTCCCCCGACAAGCCAGGACAACGATCTCGCTCCCCTACATTGGGAAGACATCGAGCCCAGCAGCCGAGCTCTAATGGTACCAAGGAGTCACGACAGTACAGAGGGCAGGGTCCCTACAGTTTACTTGGATAGAGACTTCCCCCGACAAGCCAGGACAACGATCTCGCTCCCCTACAGCGGGACGGCAACGAGCCCAATAGCCGAGGCCTAATCGTACCAAGGAGCCACGGCAGTACAGAGGGCAGGGTTTCTACAGTTTACTTGGATAGAGACTTCCACCTAAAGGCCAGGACAACGTACTCGCTCCCCTACAGCAGCCGAGCCCTAATGGTACCAAGGAGTCACAACAGTACAGAGGGCAGGGTCTCTACAGTTTACTTGGATAGAGACTTCCCCCGACAAGCCCGGACAACGATCTCGCTCCCCTACAGCGGGACGGCAACGAGCCCAGCAGCCGAGCCCTAATCGTACCAAGGAGTCACGACAGTACAGAGGGCAGGGTCCCTACTGTTTACTTGGATAGAGACTTCCCCCGGCAACCCAGGACAACGATCTCGCTCCCCTACAGCGGGACGGCAACGAGCCCAGCAGCCGAGCCCTAATCGTACCAAGGAGCCACGGCAGTACAGAGGGCAGGGTCCCTACAGTTTACTTGGATAGAGACTTCCACCGACAGGCCAGAACAACGAACTCGCTCCCCTACAGCGGGACGACAACGAACCCAGCAGCCGAGCCCTAATGGTACCAAGGAGACACGACAGTACAGAGGGCAGGGTCCCTACAGTTTACTTGGATAGAGACTTCCACCGTCAGGCCAGAACAACGAACTCGCTCCCCTACAGCGGGACGACAACAAGCCCAGCAGCCGAGCCCTAATGGTACCAAGGAGACACGACAGTTCAGAGGGCAGGGTCCCTACAGTTTACTTGGATAGAGACTTCCCCCGACAAGCCAGGACAACGATCTCGCTCCCCTACATTGGGAAGACATCGAGCCCAGCAGCCGAGCTCTAATGGTACCAAGGAGTCACGACAGTACAGAGGGCAGGGTCCCTACAGTTTACTTGGATAGAGACTTCCCCCGACAAGCCAGGACAACGATCTCGCTCCCCTACAGCGGGACGGCAACGAGCCCAATAGCCGAGCCCTAATCGTACCAAGGAGCCACGGCAGTACAGAGGGCAGGGTTTCTACAGTTTACTTGGATAGAGACTTCCACCGTCAGGCCAGAACAACGAACTCGCTCCCCTACAGCGGGACGACAACAAGCCCAGCAGCCGAGCCCTAATGGTACCAAGGAGACACGACAGTTCAGAGGGCAGGGTCCCTACAGTTTACTTGGATAGAGACTTCCCCCGACAAGCCAGGACAACGATCTCGCTCCCCTACATTGGGAAGACATCGAGCCCAGCAGCCGAGCTCTAATGGTACCAAGGAGTCACGACAGTACAGAGGGCAGGGTCCCTACAGTTTACTTGGATAGAGACTTCCCCCGACAAGCCAGGACAACGATCTCGCTCCCCTACAGCGGGACGGCAACGAGCCCAATAGCCGAGCCCTAATCGTACCAAGGAGCCACGGCAGTACAGAGGGCAGGGTTTCTACAGTTTACTTGGATAGAGACTTCCACCTAAAGGCCAGGACAACGTACTCGCTCCCCTACAGCAGCCGAGCCCTAATGGTACCAAGGAGTCACAACAGTACAGAGGGCAGGTTCCCTACAGTTTACTTGGATAGAGACTTCCCCCGACAAGCCAGGACAACGATCTCGCTCCCCTACAGCGGGACGGCAACGAGCCCAGCAGCCGAGCCCTAATCGTACCAAGGAGCCACGGCAGTACAGAGGGCAGGGTCCCTACAGTTTACTTGGATAGAGACTTCCCCCGACAAGCCAGGACAACGATCTCGCTCCCCTACAGCGGGACGGCAACGAGCCCAGCAGCCGAGCCCTAATCGTACCAAGGAGCCACGGCAGTACAGAGGGCAGGGTTTCTACAGTTTACTTGGATAGAGACTTCCCCCGAAAGGCCAGGACAACGTACTCGCTCCCCTACAGCAGCCGAGCCCTAATGGTACCAAGGAAAGACGACAGTACGGAGGTCAGGGTCACTACAGTTTATTTGGATGGAGACTTCCCCCGACAGGCCAGGACAACGTACTCGCTCCCCTACAGCGGGACGACAACGAGCCCAGCAGCCAAGCCCTAATGGTACCAAGGAGCCACGACAGTACAGAGAGCAGTGTCCCTACAGTTTACTTGGATAGAGACTACCCCCGACAGGCCAGGACAACGAACTCACCCCCTACAGCGGAACGACAACAAGCGCAGCAGTCGAGCCTTAATGGTACCAAGGAGCCACGACAGTACAGAGAGCAGAGTCCCTACAGTTTTCTTGGATAGAGACTTCCCCCGACAGGCCAGGACAACGATCTCGCTCCCCTACAGCGCGACAACAACGAGCCCAGCACCCGAGCCCTAATGGTACCAAGGAGACATGACAGTACAGAGAGCAGAGTCCCTACAGTTTTCTTGGATAGAGACTTCCCCCGACAGGCCAGGACAACGATCTCGCTCCCCTACAGCGCGACAACAACGAGCCCAGCACCCGAGCCCTAATGGTACCAAGGAGACATGACAGTACAGAGAGCAGTGTCCCTACAGTTTTCTTGGATAGAGACTTCCCCCGACAGGCCAGGACAACGAACTCGCTCCCCTACAGCGCGACAACAACGAGCCCAGCACCCGAGCCCTAATGGTACCAAGGAGCCACGACAGTACAGAGAGCAGGGTCCCTACAGTTTTCTTGGATAGAGACTTCCCCCGACAGGCCAGAACAACGATCTCGCTCCCCTACAGCGGAACGACAACAAGCCCAGCACCCGAGCCCTAATGGTACCAAGGAGCCACGACAGTACAGAGAGCAGAGTCCCTACAGTTTTCTTGGATAGAGACTTCCCCCGACAGGCCAGAACAACGAACTCACTCCCTTACAGCGGAACGACAACAAGCCCAGCACCCGAGCCCTAATGGTACCAAGGAGCCACGACAGTACAGAGAGCAGAGTCCCTACAGTTTTCTTGGATAGAGACTTCCCCCGACAGGCCAGGACAACGATCTCGCTCCCCTACAGCGCGACAACAACGAGCCCAGCACCCGAGCCCTAATGGTACCAAGGAGCCACGACAGTACAGAGAGCAGTGTCCCTACAGTTTACTTGGATAGAGACTTCCCCCGACAGGCCAGGACAACGAACTCACTCCCCTACAGCGGAACGACAACAAGCGCAGCAGTCGAGCCTTAATGGTACCAAGGAGCCACGACAGTACAGAGAGCAGAGTCCCTACAGTTTTCTTGGATAGAGACTTCCCCCGACAGGCCAGGACAACGATCTCGCTCCCCTACAGCGCGACAACAACGAGCCCAGCACCCGAGCCCTAATGGTACCAAGGAGACATGACAGTACAGAGAGCAGAGTCCCTACAGTTTTCTTGGATAGAGACTTCCCCCGACAGGCCAGGACAACGAACTCGCTCCCCTACAGCGCGACAACAACGAGCCCAGCACCCGAGCCCTAATGGTACCAAGGAGCCACGACAGTACAGAGAGCAGAGTCCCTACAGTTTTCTTGGATAGAGACTTCCCCCGACAGGCCAGGACAACGATCTCGCTCCCCTACAGCGCGACAACAACGAGCCCAGCACCCGAGCCCTAATGGTACCAAGGAGCCACGACAGTACAGAGAGCAGAGTCCCTACAGTTTACTTGGATAGAGACTTCCCCCGACAGGCCAGGACAACGATCTCGCTCCCCTACAGCGCGACAACAACGAGCCCAGCACCCGAGCCTTAATGGTACCAAGGAGCCACGACAGTACAGAGAGCAGAGTCCCTACAGTTTACTTGGATAGAGACTTCCCCCGACAGGCCAGGACAACGATCTCGCTCCCCTACAGCGCGACAACAACGAGCCCAGCACCCGAGCCCTAATGGTACCAAGGAGCCACGACAGTACAGAGAGCAGAGTCCCTACAGTTTACTTGGATAGAGACTTCCCCCGACAGGCCAGGACAACGATCTCGCTCCCCTACAGCGCGACAACAACGAGCCCAGCACCCGAGCCTTAATGGTACCAAGGAGCCACGACAGTACAGAGAGCAGAGTCCCTACAGTTTACTTGGATAGAGACTTCCCCCGACAGGCCAGGACAACGAACTCACTCCCCTACAGCGGAACGACAACAAGCGCAGCAGTCGAGCCTTAATGGTACCAAGGAGACATGACAGTACAGAGGGCAGGGTCCCTACTGTTTACTTGGATAGAGACTTCCCCCGACAAGCCAGGACAACGATCTCGCTCCCCTACAGCGGGACGGCAACGAGCCCAGCAGCCGAGCCCTAATCGTACCAAGGAGCCACGGCAGTACAGAGGGCAGGGTCCCTACAGTTTACTTGGATAGAGACTTCCACCGACAGGCCAGAACAACGAACTCGCTCCCCTACAGCGGGACGACAACGAACCCAGCAGCCGAGCCCTAATGGTACCAAGGAGACACGACAGTACAGAGGGCAGGGTCCCTACAGTTTACTTGGATAGAGACTTCCACCGTCAGGCCAGAACAACGAACTCGCTCCCCTACAGCGGGACGACAACAAGCCCAGCAGCCGAGCCCTAATGGTACCAAGGAGACACGACAGTACAGAGGGCAGGGTCCCTACAGTTTACTTGGATAGAGACTTCCCCCGACAAGCCAGGACAACGATCTCGCTCCCCTACATTGGGAAGACATCGAGCCCAGCAGCCGAGCTCTAATGGTACCAAGGAGTCACGACAGTACAGAGGGCAGGGTCCCTACAGTTTACTTGGATAGAGACTTCCCCCGACAAGCCAGGACAACGATCTCGCTCCCCTACAGCGGGACGGCAACGAGCCCAATAGCCGAGCCCTAATCGTACCAAGGAGTCACGGCAGTACAGAGGGCAGGGTTTCTACAGTTTACTTGGATAGAGACTTCCACCTAAAGGCCAGAACAACGTACTCGCTCCCCTACAGCAGCCGAGCCCTAATGGTACCAAGGAGTCACAACAGTACAGAGGGCAGGGTACCTACAGTTTACTTGGATAGAGACTTCCCCCGACAAGCCAGGACAACGATCTCGCTCCCCTACAGCGGGACGGCAACGAGCCCAGCAGCCGAGCCTTAATCGTACCAAGGAGTCACGACGGTACAGAGGGCAGGGTCCCTACTGTTTACTTGGATAGAGACTTCCCCCGACAAGCCAGGACAACGATCTCGCTCCCCTACAGCGGGACGGCAACGAGCCCAGCAGCCGAGCCCTAATCGTACCAAGGAGCCACGGCAGTACAGAGGGCAGGGTCCCTACAGTTTACCTGGATAGAGACTTCCCCCGACAAGCCAGGACAACGATCTCGCTCCCCTACAGCGGGACGGCAACGAGCCCAGCAGCCGAGCCCTAATCGTACCAAGGAGCCACGGCAGTACAGAGGGCAGGGTTTCTACAGTTTACTTGGATAGAGACTTCCCCCGAAAGGCCAGGACAACGTACTCGCTCCCCTACAGCAGCCGAGCCCTAATGGTACCAAGGAAAGACGACAGTACGGAGGTCAGGGTCACTACAGTTTATTTGGATGGAGACTTCCCCCGACAGGCCAGGTCAACGAACTCGCTCCCCTACAGCGGGACGACAACGAGCCCAGCAGCCAAGCCCTAATGGTACCCAAGGAGACACGACAGTACAGAGGTAACAAGTAATGGTAACAAGTTCCATGTTGTCATTAGATGTATGACACGTTGCTCCATCTTACTGGAAATAACCTTCTCTCAATTCGGTATAATCTCCGTAAAACTTGAGAGAATATGGTGAGACGAGTACAAACATGTATAGATGCTGGTGGAGGACACTTCCAACATTTTCTCTGAGATGTAAATAGTGTAATGTAACCTCCCAATTGTGTATTATATTCTCCCAAAGCTACATGTGTGTCCTAATATTGGTTCAAGAGTTGTGGTGTATTGAAATGGTTCAGATTTATTTGGATCGCCCTATACAATTATTGTACTTAACTTGAAAGTACAAGTACATAATACATATCAGCCTATTATTAGTATTTAAAGTTCATCCTCTGTTATTCTTTCACTGTAAAGGGAAATTTAGTAAATTCAGAGGATGTAATTAAGCTGACCAGCATTCGCCTAGCAACCTTAGAAAACTTCCGAAAATGGCCAAAGAGCTACTTAGGTCAGCTACGGGAAGCGAACTCTGACCTCCCAAATGCCTCAGCCATCCAACTCTGTATATGTTATAAAACTGAAACAAAGTTTTCACTGGAATCGGCCAGAACATTTCTTCGCAGCTTGTGGGGCGATAATCACTTCAGAGGAGGGAGCTAGAAGGAAGAGGAAAATAATAAATTTGAAAGCCGGGACACTATAATTTCGCCAGAAAATAATTTTGCTGGAGAAAAACTTTGAAAGTGCTTTGCGCCAAGGTGAAAAGAACCCGGTGGGATTTAAAACTTGAGTTGTAGGGCGTAATGAATGGGAATAATAACAGTCATTATACAGGCACACAGTGAATTTAAAGGTTCATTTTGTGAAGCTAGATGAGTAACAGTCACAGCACTTTACTTTCTTTATAGAGAAGCTATTGCAATCAGTTGAAAATTCAATGTCGAGGAATAACCGGAAATACTTGAATTATACACCGGAAATACATTTGAGTACAGGTATTTTCTTTGTATCCAGGTATAATTAAATGTGCGATGCACATTTTTAGCTCGAATAACCTTATTTTAGATTTTTTTAAAATTTTTTATTGCTCGATCAGCAGTACAATGCTTTACAGATCAGAGTGAAAAGAAGGTAACAGTACAATAAGAACAATAACACTCAGGGGTAGGCTAACAGGCCGCCCTCTAACAACATTAAGTTATAACTCATATAATACTGTCTGAGAAATTATGTCAATATTGAAGATGAAAGACAGCCATCAAGCACTAGAATCACTCGAATCAGATGTATCACTTAGAAGCAGGTCCTGTGGCAATCTCCTCTTCAAGCGTGAGGGCTGGCGCCTGCGGACGCCAATGTTATAATGCACAGCTCCTGGAACTTCTTGCAGCGTGGAAAAGAAACGACGAGCGATCCTGCGAATGTAGTCGTGAACAGGTAACAGTCCTAGTTCGTGATAGAGCTACTGATTACGTATGAACCATGGAGCTTTGGTAGCGATGCGCATGAAGCGATTCTGTATAACCTGAAGACGAAGCACATGACATGTGTGTGCGGCCTCCCACACTTGGCAGGCATATGTAATAAGCGGACGGACGAGTGATTTGTAGAGTAACAATGGAGACTGTAGGCTGAGGCTGGAACGGCGATGCAACAGAGGTGAGAGTTTTGAAAGTCGCCCGGATGCCAGTGATATAAGACGATCGATATGAGCACGCCAGTTCACTCGAGAGTCCAAAAGCACTCCTAGGTATTTAAGGGGAGTTGTAGTGGGGAGCCAAGGGAATTTGCTCCTGTAGAGACACAACGGAGTAAGCGGAGTATATCGGCGAAGAGTGAAGATTTTAGCTTTGGTTTTCTGAGGGTTCAAAGAGATCCGCCAAGTGCTGAACCAATGAGTTAGGTGATCTAAAGAGAGCTGTACTACTTGTTGTGCGTGCTGGAGATTAACATGAGAATAATATAGTACTATGTCATCAGCGTAAAGAGCTAAAGAAGTCGGAGCTAAGTCAGGAATATCAGAAATGTCGGGGCCAAGAGAGAACTCTGTGGGACACCTGCGGTAATATTACGTGGGGATGAAAGCTTTCCACCAATGCGTACTGAAAAGCTGCGGTCGTAGCGGAAACTGTGGATTAGATGTGATAAGTAATTAGGAAAACCGATGCGGTAGAGCTTAAGGAGCAAACCATCATGCCAAACCCTTTTGAATGCCTGTGCCACATCAAGGAAGACAGCCGTGGTATACTGATGGGCCTCGAAGCCGTGGACAATTGACTGAGTTAATCGTAAAAGCTGATGGGTTGGGTAGTGGAATGTTTGTGACGAAATCCAAATTGATAAGGCGGAAGAACATGGTTATGATTAAGGTAAGACAGAAGACGGCGATAAATTACTTTTTCAATCAGCTTGGAGAGGGTCGGCAACAGACGTATAGGACGATAGCTTTCGGGGAGGTGTTTGGGCTTATTGGACTTATGTAAGACAGCTATATGGGCAAACTTCCAGGTGCGAGGAAAATAGCCGAGGCGTAGACAGGCATTGAGGATGGATAACAAGTATGCAACTGCTTTTTGGTGAGCTTCTTGATAACAATGTTAGGAACCAAGTCGTACCCGGGAGATTTCTTAAGGGGAAGGGCTCGAATCAGGGAAGATAGTTCCCGTGGGCTTGTAAATGAAATCCTTTGTGAGACTGTGGGTCGAGTGCGATAGGTATGTTTCCACGTCTGCAATATCCTCATCATCGGCTGATATGGGAAGTGCTAACACACGCTCAAATTGATCGGCCAAAATTTCATACTTGGTGGGAATATCTGTAACCAGTCTAACACCTGCAGACAGCGCCGGTATAACAGTTGGCTCACGAAGAACGCATTTGGTGGCCTCCCAGAGCATGTGTTCAGAAGGAGAGAGTGACGCAAGATAGCGCTCATAGGACTCTAGACGATGTCCCTCCAACTCCAGTTTTAGATTTCTTCTGGGTTTAAAATAGTTTAAGACGCTCAAGTTATTCTCAGGAAGCAATCAGCTGAAAAGACGTTTAGAAATCAACGTTTCGAATCGCAGTGCATCGCTCCCATCATCAGGATATTTATTAAATCTTATAACCACAAATGAGTCACTGATTATAACACAAATATAAACAAAGACAAAACACTATCAAAATTCGCATTACTGAACAAAAGACTATCTTCAGTACATTAAATGTCAGGAGATGGCGTGAGTACAAAAAATAAATTGGATCAGCTCAGTTCCTCTTTGAAATCGGCCTTAAAATTGCAAGTCAGTTGACTTGAGGACCACAGATGTAGCAGTTTGGTAATCAAGTTAAGTAGTTACGTTTCAAAATTTATATCTCACCTGAGTTAAGATACAACAGTTTGTAAACTGCTTATGTCGTATGGTGGGAGGCTGTCTGCCTCTCGTTCAATACCTCCCGAGTTCGAATCTACGTCAGGGTGAGCTAACTGGGTAAGGTTTTTACAAGGGGTTTTCCTCCAGAACGATTAATGTCTGGTAAGTCTAACGTATATGGATCCTGGATTAAGCTGAGTAAATATTCATTCATTTCATTCATCGTCCGATATCACTTAATGTTGGAGGTGATACAGATACAAGCAATATCGCCATAGCACAAGAATATTTTGGTAATATTGACATCCAAGAGTACATAGGCCGCGCCGTGGCTCAGTGGTTAGACCTCTTGGCTCTCACCAAGGCGGCCCGGGTTCATCCAAAGTGACCGCAAAGTGAGATTTGTGCTGGACAACGCGGCGCTGGGGCGGGTTTTCTCCGGGATCTCCGGTTTCCCCTGCCATCTCATTCCACCGGTGCTCCATCTTCATCTCATGTAGCATCAGTGTCACAACCTGCGGTGCCATATGCAGTAAAAGCGGGCGTTAAACACTACACACACAAGAGTACATACATAACCGCTTCTCGCCCGCCTCGGTAGCGTAGATGGTAGCATGTCTGCCTCACGTTCAACAGGTCCCGAGTTCAAAACTCGTGTTCTTTTTTTTTTTAAATTTTCGTCCCCCAACGTTAAGTCATATCGGACGATGAATATAATGGGTGAAATGATGCTCAAATGAGCCTGAGGGCCATAGAGCTTACAGTTACCTGACATTCGTCTTTCAGGATAAGGGATGACCCTAGGAAAAACCTTATACAGGTAACTCACACCGACCGATATGGCAGACACGCTACAATCACGCTACCAAGGCGGGCGAATCTCGGTTAGGGTGAGTTACCTGGATAAGGTTCTTTCCGGGGTTTTCCCTCATCCTTACAGACGAATGTCGGATAGCTCTAAGCTCCATGGAACCTGGACACATTTGAACATCATTTTACCCATTTCATTTACCGTCCGATATGACTTAACGTTAGAGGTCGTAAAATTAAAAAAAAAAAAAAAAAAAAAAAAAAAAAAAAAAAAAAAAAAAAAAAACACGCTTCTCCAAAATACGTGCTGTTATAACACAGTTGGAAGCTCAACATAATACCTTGGAGCATTCACTTTCTTTAATATATGAACTTTCAGTAACGTCTTCAGAGGTTCACAGTATTGCTAAAACTGCTTTTGAGAAACTCAATAAGGTATTAACGAAAAATCCTGATTACGAGACGCTGTAAAATTTCTACAAAACTTTCTGATACAACAACGTATATCTAAGGGAAATTCATTTATAAAGAACTGTGGTACTTTTTGCCATATTCCAGTAACGTCATGCTACTTTGAAAGATCCTTTTTCAGAGTATAAAACTATTTTCACTGAAAAGCGCAGGATTTCCGATAAGGGGTCCCGGGTTAGATTCCCGGCTGTGGGGGGTGGGGATTTTTCTCCGACCAAGATAATTCTCATAGAGTCTGGAAGTATGAATGAGAGTGTGAATGTGTACGTGATCTAATGATTAAAACACAACGAATACGAGTTAACATCTTCGATATGTTCCAAAGGAGAACGGCCGCCGATATGACCATTGCAGTTAAAGGCCTTCTCCGACCAAGATAATTCCTCATCTTCCCCAGAGCCTGGAAGTATGAATGAGAGTTGAATGTGTACGTGGTCTAATGATTAAAACCCAACGAATACCAGTTAACACTTTCGATATGTTCCAAAGGAGAACGGCCGCCGATATGACCATTGCAGTTAAAGGCTTTCTCCGACCAAGATAATTCCTCATCTTCCCCAGAGTCTGGAAGTATGAATGAGAGTTGAATGTGTACGTGATCTAATGATTAAAACCCAACGAATACGAGTTAGCACCTTCGATATGTTCCAAAGGAGAACGGCCGCCGACATGACCATTGCAGTTAAAGGCTTTCTCCGACCAAGATAATTCCTCATCTTCCCCAGAGTCTGGAAGTATGAATGAGAGTTGAATGTGTACGTGATCTAATGATTAAAACCCAACGAATACGAGTTAGCACCTTCGATATGTTCCAAAGGAGAACGACCGCCGATATGACCATTGCAGTTAAAGACTTTCTCCGACCAAGATAATTCCTCATCTTCCCCAGAGCCTCGAAGTATGAATGAGATTGCGAATGTGTACGTGATCTAATGATTAAAACCCAACGAATACGAGTTAACACCTTCGATATGTTCCAAAGGAGAACGACCGCCGATATGACCATTGCAGTTAAAGACTTTCTCCGACCAAGATAATTCCTCATCTTCCCCAGAGTCTGGAAGTATGAATGAGAGTGTGGATGTGTACGTGATCTAATGATTAAAACCCAACGAATACGAGTTAGCACCTTCGATATGTTCCAAAGGAGAACGACCGCCGATATGACCATTGCAGTTAAAGACTTTCTCCGACCAAGATAATTCCTCATCTTCCCCAGAGTCTGGAAGTATGAATGAGAGTGTGAATGTGTACGTGATCTAATGATTAAAACCCAACGAATACGAGTTAACACCTTCGATATGTTCCAAAGGAGAACGGCCGCCGACATGACCATTGCAGTTAAAGGCGGAGTATAAATGAAAAAAAGAAAAAATAAAAAAAAAAAAAAATCTAAAGATAACTCTCTCGTGTACTGCAACAAGCATGAGCTGAAAATTCTATCAAAGAATACGTTTATGGTCATTTTTTTATTTTTTATTTGTTTCATTTTACGTGCTTATTTGCTTGTTTGTTTCATCATTTGATTGTGCTTACAAATCCGGGCTCTAGTCATCAGAAAGCGAGCAGCCTTAAGAAGTGAACATTTGAATAAAGTTTGGTAAGAGAAAGGCTTGTAACAAGAGTAGGGAAGCAACTTTTCATGTACACATTTCCACAGTTTTGTGTCAGTATGAGTAATCTGGAGGGCCAACTGACAAACATTCTGGGCTGTAGCCTGTACGATAGTGTAGAGGTTGGCGTGATAGATTCTCCACGGTTTAATGGCTCTGGGGGAACAATTTGGGCGAGGATGAATGGCTGCGGTACACATTCCATTGCGCCCACTCTACCGATACTGGAGCAGGTAAGGAATGCTGACAAAGGAAGAGAGAATAAGATAACCTTGAAATACCCTGGCGCCACCTGCATCAACCACAGCGAAACAGTTGAACTTCTCGCTACTAACCCATAGCAAGTGGCGATATGTTCATTTCACTCAAATATTTGATACAGAAAATACATGTTTTGACATTCCCTGAGTATAATAAAACAGATATTTTTGAAGTGTTTATGTGTTACTGAACAAGTAGGTTAGGCATTTTCTAATGCTACATGAAAGAATGTAAAATCGTTCCCACCCCAAACTCATCTTAAAATAAAAACATTTCCGAAAATTATGATTTATTTTTTTAAATGTTTTTAAAGTATCTGAGTAAAATAAATATATTTTCCTGACAAATGAAATGTATATCTATATAATCTCGATTCTAAAACTCTTTGTATGCAATCGGGCCTCACTTATAACTAACAAAATAAACAATAGATAAAAGTGTAAACTTTCCTAATGACCTTAAAGGAAATGTTGATGATTCAAGTGCTTTAAAATTGCTATTAGAGAGTATATTATTCATATGGAATACTAAGTTTTCGGCTCTGTTTGCTCATGTGCCATGAAATAGACAAGAAAAACTCCCATAATGCACTGCGGTGACAGTTGACAGCTTTTGTCATTTCACTCGCTACAGAATAAAGTGTGCTTTGTGATATTCAAATGTTTAAGTATTTTAACTCACTAGTACGTATGTGACTTGAACACTTATGTTAAGTGTAAGGTACACTAAAAGAATTGTAGTTTGTTATACTGTAGTAGTTTTTTAGCTGACAATGTTTCGTCTATTACATTAAAGGTTTAATATCCAAGATGCCATGTCGTGTATTATGCAATATCAGTATTTCTTAATACCTGACTTAAAAGTTTAATGATGCATTTAACCACACAAAATACACTGACTAGAGATAAAGTTAAAAGTGTGTTTTGAGTATAATATTAGTAGCTAAAAAGCCATTTACTAGTTATATAAATATAAGTGTAACCTAATTAAAATCCAAAGTATATTTAAAAAAATAAATTCATTGAAATGCAAACAAAACCTCTTTCTTCTGTTATTCCAGATTTGGTCTGTGGTCTAGGCCTATCAATATATTTTATCTATAGACGTTTGGTTTATTTTAAACAAATCGTGTTTAATGTTTTATGAAATCAAATTCGTGTTTCAAGTTTTAAGCAACCTATTCCATAATAACGGACTATTTCACATTAACCTCCATTTTTAACATTTTAAGTATACTTTTATAACAGAAAAATGAAAAGTTGTTTGTTTCACACGTTTCTTTTTTTATTTAAAAACCAGTTGAGTTATTTTGGAACTTCAAATGGTATTCCATAATACCCTCCTCGGTTTCTATAGCTCCATTAATATGAAGTAGATTGAAGCATGATGATTTTTACAAATATTTTGTACCAGAAAAGTATAGTAATGTTCAACTGATCAGGTTGCAGTTCATATTAAAATAGTAACTGTTGTAAATATTGAACAAAATATAAATTGGCTAAAGGAACAGCACTGTAATTAAAAATGTTATCTTATTCTTCTAATTTTCATTTGTCAATTACGAAAATTAGCGTGGGTGTACTTAAAACTTTGAAAAGAGGAATTTTTAGGTTAGACTTGTAACACTTTTAAAAACACTGGCTGCTTGTTTGGGACGAGAAAGCAACATGGATTAAATTCTTACTAGTCATTCCTCAGTCTAAGTTCTACTGATTCCACCTAAAATTATTTTGATATTAATAATAATGATAAAGATAACGATAATGATCATGCTAATAGTAGTAATAGTGATAACAGTAAGAAATAAATAAGCAGGTGGGCGGACGGACGGGCAGGCAAGCAGGCAGGCAGGCCCTTAGTAAAAATAATTCACAGTTTTAGAGAATATTGAGCTGAATATTGAGCAACTATTACGAATTTAAGACATGAACGTGAATGTGCGTCTTATCTGTCTCACTTAAAACTACAAATCCCGGAGCATCCTACCACAGCAGGACACCCATCAAGTTTTGTAACCTGTTTAAAGGAAATATGTAATTTTCATATATACAGACGGTTCGCGTTTTCAATTTGAAGATAATATATCTGCAGTAGGATGTGCTTTTGTTGTTTACGAAAACCAAACGGAACTAACTCACTCCATGTTTTAATTGTCACCTGAATGTTCTGTATTCCAGTCGGAGCTCTTAGCAACTAAGAAGCTATAAAATGGTGTACTGTTAATGGGAACAGTGATTCACAATCAGCTCTACTCGCTATTAATGATAAATACAATTTAAATTCATTAGCACATGAAATCAGAACCTTGCTTCAAAACCATCCAGGACATATTTGCATGGGATGGGTTAAAGGACACAGCGGAACTTTAGGTAACGAGAGAGCTGATTGCTGCAGAATCCAATCTTCCTGTTACATGCCCTTTATGTCCTATTTCTACTATAAGAAGAATAATACATCAACATATTCTTGAAGAATGGAACCAACAATGGCTAACAACTCCAAATGGAAGTTTAACAAAACATTATTTTTCCCTGTGTATATGACAGAGGAAAATGTGAAACTCTTGTACCAAATTTTGTTTTGACACAATTTTTAAGTGGACATGGTAAATTTGGTGAATACTTATCACGCTTTCACTTAACATCCAACCCCGACTGCATGTATGGTGAAGAATTTCAAACTGTGGTTCATCTCCTTTTCCGTTCCATTTTCTGGCGAGAAAGACAAGAATTAATATTCAAGCTAGACTCTCTAGGAACTGAAATTTCTGCTCCGCTCACATCTTTGCTAATGAAGCCACAACAGTATAAGTACTTCATGATGTTTATAAACTCAGTGTTCAAACGTCTGAAATAGTTTAAGTTAATATGCCTTAGATTAAATCATTCATTCCTTCCTTCTAGTATTTAAAATATTTTTGTTAAAATTGTGTATTTTTATGTATCAACTCTAACCCTAATATACCACTGTGTAAAATAGGGTTCAATAAATCTGGATAAAGAAAACAAATATTGAGCTGAACACTCCCATGAGTGTGATAATTTTGAAGTATTTCATTTTATTATGAAAAGCTTGTAGCATTGTCTTTTAACAAACGAAGGTTAATTTCCATGGTTTGTCTTCTCAAAGGATGGCTGTTTCGAGTGTCCAAGTTTCATTTTGGCTAGCCCCGTAGCTCAGTGGGTAGAGCAACTGTATGACGTGCTAGGGGTACCATGTTCGATTCCCGGCGGTCGGGGTGGGAATTTTTATCAGACCAAGATAATTCCTCATCTTCCCCAGAGTCTGGAAGTATGAATGAGAGTGCGAATGTGTACGTGATCTAATGATTAAAATCCAACGAATACGAGTTAACACCTTCGATATGTTCTAAAGGAGAACGACCGCTGATATGACAATTGCAGTTAAAAACGGGGTATAAATAAAACAAAAGAAAAAAACGTTTTTTTTTTTAAATTTTGTTGAACAGTTGTTAAACAACTGAAGATCAAATACGACAGTAAAGTAGCAGTTAGAAACTGCCTGGCAATACTCAGGTTAAGTTGTGTGATTTTAGCAGTGGTCCAGCACTGGTACCTCTCCAGTAAAAGAATTAAGAGTGAAGGATTGTGGTCAGTAAGCGTTGGTCACGTATCAGTTATCTTTTCCCAACCAATGGACCACGTCATCACCTCTCGGTTCGCTGAGCTTCACGATCAGTTTAGCCCTCCCACAATTGCCCAAAGAACATTCGCTCAACCGGAAACAGATCTTGAAATAAGAACCCGAGCTTCACTTGTTTTAGCAGGGCTTAATTAGTGTTTAATGCTCCGAGATTGTGGTGGGATTTTAGCAGATTTTCGGAGCTTCAAACGGATATGTGGAATCCTCGTTGGGTAAACAAAATAAAACGAGAGCAAACCTAAACTATTTAACCCTTTCTAGTTTAATTTATTTTCGGTTGAAAGCTGTTTCGAATCCAGAGGGTGTATAATGGTACATTTACCCTCAAGATCTCTGAGCTTAGCCCAATTAGTTAAAGCGCCTAACGACAAACTTCCATTTTGAAAGTTATTTAGATATGAATCATTGGCCATGGTATCACATACCTGCTAGAGAATGGGGTGGGTGCACGTAAAACTAAACTTGGTTGAATACTAGATGTCTATATTTCTACGTCAGTTTCGAATTTATACAGAATATCGACTTTTCCCGCTTTTTTATTTAATTTAAACTAAGATGTTATCAATAACTTTAAAGAAACTACCGAATTTCGTACAAACTAATGTGCTTTTAAGAAAAAAAAAATATTAGGAATGTGTTCTGACGAACAATTAACTATTTTCAATTTATTATTCCACGATTATTGTTATTATTATTTTTTTGTATATTACGTCCTCCCAACGTTGAGTCATATCGGACAGTGAATGAATTGGGTGAAATGAGGCTCAAATGAGTCCAGGGTCCGTGGAGCTTAGAGTTACCCGACATTCGTCTTGAAGGATAAGGGAAAACCCTCGAAAAAACCTTATCCAGGTAACTCATCCTGACCGAGATTCGAACTCGGGACCTCTTGAACGTGAGGCAGACACGCTACCATTCACGCTACCGAGGCGGGCTTATCCCACGATGGTACCACTTTTTGGTTTTAGATAAGGAGAATTCTGTGACTTGCACTGCTTCACTGTTGTCAACATTTCTTCCACGTAGAAAATGGGTCATGGTAATCTGATGGTGCGAGATCAGGGCGGTATGCTGGGTGTGGAAGCAGTTCGATTCCTCTCAACTCCTGAATTTTTTCCATGGTTGTTCGTGCAGTGTGGGATGCTGCATTTCCCTGTTGCAATAGAACTCAATTTTGTTTAACTAATGCTTGCTATATCCGTCTCAAAATTTCATGAAACCGTTCCAGATGTTAAGAATAAAGATCTGTATCAATTTCCCACCCATTTGGAACCAACTCCCAGTGAATCACAACTTCAAAATTCCAACACACACACATTACTTTGGGGCCGAACGAAGACTTTGGCAGGTTAACGGGGATCAAGCCACTGTTTCGAGACATCCTACTTTTGGTAGTATATCCATTTTTCATCCCAAGTGACAAATCTCCTGACATATTTATCATCTATGACATTACGAATAAGCTAACAGCAGATATCAACCCTACGTTCGCCTGTTGAGGTGTCAGTTCATGACACAGCTTCTGTATGATTTTCCAAGTGCCTTAATATGGCCATGTATGTCATCTATTGACGCAACAAATTCTCTTGAAAGCCTATGTGTACTTTTTTGTGGACTTTCTCGCGAAAATTTGCATATAAACTCAATATTCCATACATTGATGCCTGATTTCACCAACAATAGTTAAAACAAAATTGCATTTCACCAACAACTGTTAGTTTAAGAGCCATGCTAACTAACAAGCCATATTTCTGTTGTTAAGTCCTTAACAATTGTAAATGGTCAAAGTGGCGGGCGTGAACTCAGCTGTTGATGTCGATTTGCTATATGTAAGACCTTCTAAATGGCATTCATAATAGAGTACGGCCTATGAGGAGAAATGATGTTGAGGAGCTATGAGAAGAAAATTTTCTACAGAGGTATAGACTGTCGAAACAAGTTGTTATGAAGATCACTGCGGAAGTACAAGAGAGATATAAGGGAAATTATGCATGCGACAACAAAAAACGTAAAGAACTCAAACAGTTGGTTGGCAAAATATAGGAGGAATTATGGAACAAAATAGCAGTGGGAGATATATAAAGATTAGAGGAAAGGAATACTAGCGATGTGGGTAAATTGATAAAATGCAGAATAGAACATATAGAAAGATAGGAAATATGGGGAAGTCTAGAAAATATGAAATCATTACAATTTTACAAACAAATAAAATGAAATTGGGGACAAAAAGTATACGTAGATTACTACAATAGGCAAGAGAGAGAAGGGTTAGCTTGGATGAGAACAGCAACAATATTCCTAAGACGGTTAAGAGGTAGGGAAAAGGGAATTTGTGAATTTTGTGGGGGAAACGAAAGCATAGCACACTATGCAACAGAATGTTAGGAGAAAAAAGTTTTGGGACGAAAAATGGGAGAAAGTAGAGAAGAGGATAGTCAGAGAGTTGTTCAATAAAGAATGGTCATAATTGTTTTACGGTCATAATTTTTTGCAGTGAAATTCAAACTAATTATATTCTGTTAGCTTAAAGCGAAACAAACACACTCTAGTAGTTTGATTGTTGGTACACCTGGTTCCCGCCTGTGAGAAACAGGCAAGTTCAGACATGTTCAGTATCGCCTACCGCTGTAATGGAGGTCACATGCAGTTAAAGGAGATGTTAGAGGAAGATCCGGAGTTTCTTTCAAACGTAATCATTGCTGATGAAACTTGGCTACATCTTTTTGATCATAAGAGTAACCAGCAAAGCTCAGTGCGGAAATCTCCTTCATCATCAACCCCTCAAAAAGCAAAAGTGGTTGCTTCTGCTGGGAAAGTTATGGTCATCTCATTCTTTGTTTTTCATGGAATGGTTTAACAGTATTTTGTACCTACACACACATCAGTAACTGGACAATAATACAGGGATGTCCTGAAAACATTGCAAGTCCATATCAGGCGCAAAAGACCACATTTCCGTGAAGCAGGCTGGATGCTGCACCAGGATAATGCGCGGCCGCATATTGCCATTGTTGTTGCTGAATGTGTTGCAAAAATCAACGAGAAGTGCATTCCTCACACTCCCTATAGTCCGCATTTAGCCCCGTGTGACTTTTTCTATTCCCTAACTTGAAAAAATGCCTTTGTGGGAGGCATTATCCATCATCAGAAACAGTTGTGAAAGCTGCGGAGGCGATTTTGAAAAATCACTCCAAAAATGGTTTCCAGCATGTCTTTGAAGACTGGCAGAAACGCTGGGAGAAGTGCATCGCATTCAGGAGAGACTATTTTGAGAAGGATTATCAAATTTACGTGCTTCAACATTTAGTCATACTGGACGATGAATGAAATGGGTGAAATAATGCTCAATGCGTCCGGGGTCCATGGAGCTTAGAGTTACCCGACATTCGTCTTGAAGGATAAGAGAAAACCCCGGGAAAAAACCTTATCCAGATAACTCACCCTGACAGATTCGAACTCCGGACCTCTTGAACGTGAGGCAGACATGCTACCATCTACGCTACTGAGGAGGGCCGAACAGCCCTTGTAGCTATATTAACGGGAAAGGAGGAAAAGAAGGTAAGAAGTATTGGTGAGTTCGTATAGAAAGTATAAGAAAAATGGACAAGAAAAGCTGAGAAATATAAGAAAGGAAGATGAGGGGAAGAAAGCGTATAATTAAGTAAGAGGGAGGTGTGGAGGTTAAGACCTACCTGGCAGAGCAGTAGACCAGGGTGTCATGGAAGTCAAGGTATTAACAAGATAAAAACAAATAATTGTATCCTAAAATTGGAAATTGTAAAATTTTTTGAAATGCCTTAAAAAGGCATTTTTTTTTAGAGAACATCTATGTATAGTTGTGTGTGTGGGTGTGAGTGGGTGAGTGGTTGATATTACTAGGAAAATAAAGAAAACTAAGAGCACTAGAAATACCAGAAACAAGTGGATGTAGGCGAAATGAAACAAAGATCTTGGGACGTAAAAAGCCATTCCAGCATTTGCCACCGACCAGGGAATATCATAGAAAAACTTAAGTCTGTTTGAAAGATTGATAGGAATCAAACCGACAGCTATCTCGTCACGATGTAGATATTGAATCATTTTATAAAAGCTTTTTAGTTGATTTTATAGCATAATTAAAATCGAAGCTACTACAGCTCGTTTATTGATGCTGCTTTATTAGAGAAAAGCGTGATTACATTTTGGAGAATTAAAACCAAAATGTGTTGACAATAATCTTGATTTTAATTTTAGTAAAGCAGCGCTTCATCTACAAAAGCAGATCAGGTAAATCTGATAAATCGAGGCATTACCAGAAGAGGATTTGCAGCAGAGGTAAACATTGGCTGCGCGTATTCACGCTACTGCGTACTTCAGCAAACATTTTAAAAAATGAATTTCCGTAACAGAATTAACGTTCTAAATACATCAGTATTATGGGCTCTACCTTTTACGGTAATTACATCCTTGTGCTTAAAGTAGCTTCTCTTTTTAAGTGCCATTCGTTAACTGTAATTTAAATATACCTGTAACACCATTGGCAAATAAGGATATTTTAACAGAAACTACAGGTTTCCGATACAAGAATGTAAGAATGGGATGATAAATTATTAATAAGCAATTAGGAATATATGATATAAGAAATAAAGTCAAAAGGAACATTGTAATAGGAAAGAGTATAAATGAAATAAATATAGCGAAAAAGTTGCCTTAAGTTTCAACGGGCATATGAGACCGGATACGAAAACAATAGACAATAGACACCGTTAATGCCAGAGGTTG
>JAUKNK010001274.1:35000-52786 GCA_030765055.1 Mantis religiosa | reverse complement strand
GGAAAATTTGCCAAAATCGTTCTTGGGATGTGTTTCCCATTCTAAAAGAATGCCTCCGATGTATATTTCATGTTTTTAAAAAAATTATTTTTGCAAAATTTCGAAACTTTTTCTAAGTCCAAATCGGCGCAAAAAGTCAATGAAACAGGGCCAAATTAGCAGAAACTAGGCTAGGGATGTGTTTTCTTTATCAAACGAACACCAATGATGCATATTTCACATTTTTCAAAAAACTTTTTTTCGGTCCGAAAAAAGTTAAAGTCCAACTCCGAGCGAAAATTTTCTAAGTCCAGCCGCGTAGTACATGGGAGAACTACCACTTTCGGGGCAAACTGCCACTTAAAGGGGGACAAATTTGCGAAAGCGAACCTTAGGATGTGTTTGCCTCATCAAACGAATGCCACCCATGCATGTTTCACTTTTTTCAAAAAACATTTTTTTCACTTCGATCAAAATTTTTCAAAGTCCAACTCCGAGCGAAAAATTTCTAAGTCCCCGGGGCTTTCGTCTCTTGACCATGCCGGCAGTTGAGGCCTCGCCGCCGAGGGCAAGAATTGTCGTCTTGTAGGTGTGGTGCAACGCGCCATCGAAAAACGGGAAAATTTGCCAAAATTGTTCTTGGGATGTGTTTCCCTTTCTAAAAGAATGCCTCCGATGTATATTTCATGTTTTTAAAAAAATTATTTTTGCAAAATATCGAAACTTTTTCTAAGTCCAAATCGGCGCAAAAAGTCAATGATACAGGGCCAAACTAGCAGAAACTAGGCTAGGGATGTGTTTTCTTTATCAAACGAACACCAAATATGCATATTTCACATTTTTCAAAAAAACTTTTTTTCGGTCCGAAAAAAGTTAAAGTCCAACTCTGAGCGAAAAATTTCTAAGTCCCCGGGGCTTTCGTCTCGTGACCATGCCGGCAGTTGAGGCCTCGCCGCCCGAGGGCAAGAATTGTCGTCTTGTAGGTGTGGTGCAACGCGCCATCGAAAAACGGGGAAATTTGCCAAAATCGTTCTTGGGATGTGTTTCCCATTCTAAAAGAATGCCTCCGATGTATATTTCATGTTTTTAAAAAAATTATTTTGCAAAATATCGAAACTTTTTCTAAGTCCAAATCGGCGCAAAAAGTCGATGAAACAGGGCCAAATTAGCAGGAACGAGGCTAAGGATGTGTTTTCTTTATCAAACGAACACCAATGATGCATATTTCACATTTTTCAAAAAAACTTTTTTTCGGTCCGAAAAAAGTTAAAGTCCAACTCCGAGCGAAAATTTTCTAAGTCCAGCCGCGTAGTACATGGGAGAACTACCACTTTCGGAGCAAACTGCCACTTAAAGAGGGACAAATTTGCGAAAGCGAACCTTAGGATGTGTTTGCCTAATCAAACGAATGCCACCCATGCATGTTTCACTTTTTTCAAAAAACATTTTTTTCACTTCGATAAAAATTTTTCTAAGTCCAACTCCGAGCGAAAAATTTCTAAGTCCCCGGGGCTTTCGTCTCTTGACCATGCCGGCAGTTGAGGCCTCGCCGCCGAGGGCAAGAATTGTCGTCTTGTAGGTGTGGTGCAACGCGCCATCGAAAAACGGGAAAATTTGCCAAAATTGTTCTTGGGATGTGTTTCCCTTTCTAAAAGAATGCCTCCGATGTATATTTCATGTTTTTAAAAAAATTATTTTTGCAAAATATCGAAACTTTTTCTAAGTCCAAATCGGCGCAAAAAGTCAATGATACAGGGCCAAACTAGCAGAAACTAGGCTAGGGATGTGTTTTCTTTATCAAACGAACACCAATGATGCATATTTCACATTTTTCAAAAAAACTTTTTTTCGGTCCGAAAAAAGTTAAAGTCCAACTCCGAGCGAAAATTTTCTAAGTCCAGCCGCGTAGTACATGGGAGAACTACCACTTTCGGAGCAAACTGCCACTTAAAGAGGGACAAATTTGCGAAAGCGAACCTTAGAATGTGTTTGCCTTATCAAACGAATGCCACCCATGCATGTTTCACTTTTTTCAAAAAACATTTTTTTCACTTCGATCAAAATTTTTCTAAGTCCAACTCCGAGCGAAAAATTTCTAAGTCCCCGGGGCTTTCGTCTCTTGACCATGCCGGCAGTTGAGGCCTCGCCGACCGAGGGCAAGAATTGTCGTCTTGTAGGTGTGGTGCAACGCGCCATCGAAAAACGGGGAAATTTGCCAAAATCGTTCTTGGGATGTGTTTCCCTTTCTAAAAGAATGCCTCCGATGTATATTTCATGTTTTTAAAAAAATTATTTTTGCAAAATATCGAAACTTTTTCTAAGTCCAAATCGGCGCAAAAAGTCGATGAAACAGGGCCAAATTAGCAGGAACGAGGCTAAGGATGTGTTTTCTTTATCAAACGAACACCAATGATGCATATTTCACATTTTTCAAAAAAACTTTTTTTCGGTCCGAAAAAAGTTAAAGTCCAACTCCGAGCGAAAATTTTCCAAGTCCAGCCGCGTAGTACATGGGAGAACTACCACTTTCGGAGCAAACTGCCACTTAAAGAGGGACAAATTTGCGAAAGCGAACCTTAGCATGTGTTTGCCTTATCAAACGAATGCCACCCATGCATGTTTCACTTTTTTCAAAAAACATTTTTTTCACTTCGATAAAAATTTTTCTAAGTCCAACTCCGAGCGAAAAATTTCTAAGTCCCCGGGGCTTTCGTCTCTTGACCATGCCGGCAGTTGAGGCCTCGCCGCCCGAGGGCAAGAATTGTCGTCTTGTAGGTGTGGTGCAACGCGCCATC
This sequence comes from Mantis religiosa, assembly GCA_030765055.1. Taxonomy (NCBI): domain Eukaryota; kingdom Metazoa; phylum Arthropoda; class Insecta; order Mantodea; family Mantidae; genus Mantis; species Mantis religiosa. Next base: position 50,012 of record JAUKNK010001274.1, on the reverse strand, counting down.
GAAAAACGGGAAAATTTGCCAAAATCGTTCTTGGGATGTGTTTCCCATTCTAAAAGAATGCCTCCGATGTATATTTCATGTTTTTAAAAAAATTATTTTTGCAAAATTTCGAAACTTTTTCTAAGTCCAAATCGGCGCAAAAAGTCGATGAAACAGGGCCAAATTAGCAGAAACTAGGCTAAAGATGTGTTTTCTTTATCAAACGAACACCAATGATGCATATTTCACATTTTCAAAAAAACTTTTTTTCGGTCCGAAAAAAGTTAAAGTCCAACTCCGAGCGAAAATTTTCTAAGTCCAGCCGCGTAGTACATGGGAGAACTACCACTTTCGGGGCAAACTGCCACTTAAAGGGGGACAAATTTGCGGAAAGCGAACCTTAGGATGTGTTTGCCTCATCAAACGAATGCCACCCATGCATGTTTCACTTTTTTCAAAAACCATTTTTTTCACTTCGATAAAAATTTTTCTAAGTCCAACTCCGAGCGAAAAATTTCCAAGTCCCCGGGGCTTTCGTCTCTTGACCATGCCGGCAGTTGAGGCCTCGCCGCCCGAGGGCAAGAATTGTCGTCTTGTAGGTGTGGTGCAACGCGCCATCGAAAAAACGGGAAAATTTGCCAAAATCGTTCTTGGGATGTGTTTCCCATTCTAAAAGAATGCCTCCGATGTATATTTCATGTTTTTAAAAAAATTATTTTTGCAAAATTTCGAAACTTTTTCTAAGTCCAAATCGGCGCAAAAAGTCAATGAAACAGGGCCAAATTAGCAGAAACTAGGCTAGGGATGTGTTTTCTTTATCAAACGAACACCAATGATGCATATTTCACATTTTTCAAAAAAACTTTTTTTCGGTCCGAAAAAAGTTAAAGTCCAACTCCGAGCGAAAATTTTCTAAGTCCAGCCGCGTAGTACATGGGAGAACTACCACTTTCGGGGCAAACTGCCACTTAAAGGGGGACAAATTTGCGAAAGCGAACCTTAGGATGTGTTTGCCTCATCAAACGAATGCCACCCATGCATGTTTCACTTTTTTCAAAAAACATTTTTTTCACTTCGATCAAAATTTTTCAAAGTCCAACTCCGAGCGAAAAATTTCTAAGTCCCCGGGGCTTTCGTCTCTTGACCATGCCGGCAGTTGAGGCCTCGCCGCCCGAGGGCAAGAATTGTCGTCTTGTAGGTGTGGTGCAACGCGCCATCGAAAAACGGGAAAATTTGCCAAAATTGTTCTTGGGATGTGTTTCCCTTTCTAAAAGAATGCCTCCGATGTATATTTCATGTTTTTAAAAAAATTATTTTTGCAAAATATCGAAACTTTTTCTAAGTCCAAATCGGCGCAAAAAGTCAATGATACAGGGCCAAACTAGCAGAAACTAGGCTAGGGATGTGTTTTCTTTATCAAACGAACACCAATGATGCATATTTCACATTTTTCAAAAAAACTTTTTTTCGGTCCGAAAAAAGTTAAAGTCCAACTCCGAGCGAAAATTTTCTAAGTCCAGCCGCGTAGTACATGGGCAAACTACCACTTTCGGAGCAAAGTGCTACTTAAAGGGGGACAAATTTGCAAAAGCGAACCTTAGGATCTGTTTGCCTTATCAAACGAATGCCACCGATGCATGTTTCACCTTTTTCAAAAAACATTTTTTTCACTTCGATCAAAATTTTTCTAAGTCCAACTCCGAGCGAAAAATTTCTAAGTCCCCGGGGCTTTCGTCTCTTGACCATGCCGGCAGTTGAGGCCTCGCCGCCCGAGGGCAAGAATTGTCGTCTTGTAGGTGTGGTGCAACGCGCCATCGAAAAACGGGAAAATTTGCCAAAATTGTTCTTGGGATGTGTTTCCCTTTCTAAAAGAATGCCTCCGATGTATATTTCATGTTTTTAAAAAAATTATTTTTGCAAAATATCGAAACTTTTTCTAAGTCCAAATCGGCGCAAAAAGTCAATGATACAGGGCCAAATTAGCAGAAACTAGGCTAGGGATGTGTTTTCTTTATCAAACGAACACCAAATATGCATATTTCACATTTTTCAAAAAAACTTTTTTTCGGTCCGAAAAAAGTTAAAGTCCAACTCTGAGCGAAAAATTTCTAAGTCCCCGGGGCTTTCGTCTCGTGACCATGCCGGCAGTTGAGGCCTCGCCGCCCGAGGGCAAGAATTGTCGTCTTGTAGGTGTGGTGCAACGCGCCATCGAAAAACGGGGAAATTTGCCAAAATCGTTCTTGGGATGTGTTTCCCATTCTAAAAGAATGCCTCCGATGTATATTTCATGTTTTTAAAAAAATTATTTTTGCAAAATATCGAAACTTTTTCTAAGTCCAAATCGGCGCAAAAAGTCGATGAAACAGGGCCAAATTAGCAGGAACGAGGCTAAGGATGTGTTTTCTTTATCAAACGAACACCAATGATGCATATTTCACATTTTTCAAAAAAACTTTTTTTCGGTCCGAAAAAAGTTAAAGTCCAACTCCGAGCGAAAATTTTCTAAGTCCAGCCGCGTAGTACATGGGAGAACTACCACTTTCGGAGCAAACTGCCACTTAAAGAGGGACAAATTTGCGAAAGCGAACCTTAGGATGTGTTTGCCTAATCAAACGAATGCCACCCATGCATGTTTCACTTTTTTCAAAAAACATTTTTTTCACTTCGATAAAAATTTTTCTAAGTCCAACTCCGAGCGAAAAATTTCTAAGTCCCCGGGGCTTTCGTCTCTTGACCATGCCGGCAGTTGAGGCCTCGCCGCCCGAGGGCAAGAATTGTCGTCTTGTAGGTGTGGTGCAACGCGCCATCGAAAAACGGGAAAATTTGCCAAAATTGTTCTTGGGATGTGTTTCCCTTTCTAAAAGAATGCCTCCGATGTATATTTCATGTTTTTAAAAAAATTATTTTTGCAAAATATCGAAACTTTTTCTAAGTCCAAATCGGCGCAAAAAGTCAATGATACAGGGCCAAACTAGCAGAAACTAGGCTAGGGATGTGTTTTCTTTATCAAACGAACACCAATGATGCATATTTCACATTTTTCAAAAAAACTTTTTTTCGGTCCGAAAAAAGTTAAAGTCCAACTCCGAGCGAAAATTTTCTAAGTCCAGCCGCGTAGTACATGGGAGAACTACCACTTTCGGAGCAAACTGCCACTTAAAGAGGGACAAATTTGCGAAAGCGAACCTTAGAATGTGTTTGCCTTATCAAACGAATGCCACCCATGCATGTTTCACTTTTTTCAAAAAACATTTTTTTCACTTCGATCAAAATTTTTCTAAGTCCAACTCCGAGCGAAAAATTTCTAAGTCCCCGGGGCTTTCGTCTCTTGACCATGCCGGCAGTTGAGGCCTCGCCGCCCGAGGGCAAGAATTGTCGTCTTGTAGGTGTGGTGCAACGCGCCATCGAAAAACGGGGAAATTTGCCAAAATTGTTCTTGGGATGTGTTTCCCTTTCTAAAAGAATGCCTCCGATGTATATTTCATGTTTTTAAAAAAATTATTTTTGCAAAATATCGAAACTTTTTCTAAGTCCAAATCGGCGCAAAAAGTCGATGAAACAGGGAAAAATTAGCAGGAACGAGGCTAAGGATGTGTTTTCTTTATCAAACGAACACCAATGATGCGTATTTCACATTTTTCAAAAAAACTTTTTTTCGGTCCGAAAATAGTTAAAGTCCAACTCCGAGCGAAAATTTTCTAAGTCCAGCCGCGTAGTACATGGGAGAACTACCACTTTCGGAGCAAACTGCCACTTAAAGAGGGACAAATTTGCGAAAGCGAACCTTAGGATGTGTTTGCCTTATCAAACGAATGCCACCCATGCATGTTTCACTTTTTTCAAAAAACATTTTTTTCACTTCGATAAAAATTTTTCTAAGTCCAACTCCGAGCGAAAAATTTCTAAGTCCCCGGGGCTTTCGTCTCTTGACCATGCCGGCAGTTGAGGCCTCGCCGCCCGAGGGCAAGAATTGTCGTCTTGTAGGTGTGGTGCAACGCGCCATCGAAAAACGGGAAAATTTGCCAAAATCGTTCTTGGGATGTGTTTCCCATTCTAAAAGAATGCCTCCGATGTATATTTCATGTTTTTAAAAAAATTATTTTTGCAAAATTTCGAAACTTTTTCTAAGTCCAAATCGGCGCAAAAAGTCAATGAAACAGGGCCAAATTAGCAGAAACTAGGCTAAAGATGTGTTTTCTTTATCAAACGAACACCAATGATGCATATTTCACATTTTTCAAAAAAACTTTTTTTCGGTCCGAAAAAAGTTAAAGTCCAACTCCGAGCGAAAATTTTCTAAGTCCAGCCGCGTAGTACATGGGAGAACTACCACTTTCGGGGCAAACTGCCACTTAAAGGGGGACAAATTTGCGAAAGCGAACCTTAGGATGTGTTTGCCTCATCAAACGAATGCCACCCATGCATGTTTCACTTTTTTCAAAAAACATTTTTTTCACTTCGATCAAAATTTTTCAAAGTCCAACTCCGAGCGAAAAATTTCTAAGTCCCCGGAATTGTCGTCTTGTAGGTGTGGTGCAACGCGCCATCGAAAAACGGGGAAATTTGCCAAAATTGTTCTTGGGATGTGTTTCCCTTTCTAAAAGAATGCCTCCGATGTATATTTCATGTTTTTAAAAAAATTATTTTTGCAAAATATCGAAACTTTTTCTAAGTCCAAATCGGCGCAAAAAGTCAATGAAACAGGGCCAAATTAGCAGAAACTAGGCTAAAGATGTGTTTTCTTTATCAAACGAACACCAATGATGCATATTTCACATTTTTCAAAAAAACTTTTTTTCGGTCCGAAAAAAGTTAAAGTCCAACTCCGAGCGAAAATTTTCTAAGTCCAGCCGCGTAGTACATGGGAGAACTACCACTTTCGGGGCAAACTGCCACTTAAAGGGGGACAAATTTGCGAAAGCGAACCTTAGGATGTGTTTGCCTCATCAAACGAATGCCACCCATGCATGTTTCACTTTTTTCAAAAAACATTTTTTTCACTTCGATCAAAATTTTTCAAAGTCCAACTCCGAGCGAAAAATTTCTAAGTCCCCGGAATTGTCGTCTTGTAGGTGTGGTGCAACGCGCCATCGAAAAACGGGGAAATTTGCCAAAATTGTTCTTGGGATGTGTTTCCCTTTCTAAAAGAATGCCTCCGATGTATATTTCATGTTTTTAAAAAAATTATTTTTGCAAAATATCGAAACTTTTTCTAAGTCCAAATCGGCGCAAAAAGTCAATGAAACAGGGCCAAATTAGCAGAAACTAGGCTAAAGATGTGTTTTCTTTATCAAACGAACACCAATGATGCATATTTCACATTTTTCAAAAAAAAAATTTTTCGGTCCGAAAAAAGTTAAACTCCAACTCCGAGCGAAAATTTTCTAAGTCCAGCCGCGTAGTACATGGGAGAACTACCACTTTCGGAGCAAACTGCCACTTAAAGAGGGACAAATTTGCGAAAGCGAACCTTAGGATGTGTTTGCCTGATCAAACGAATGCCACCCATGCATGTTTCACTTTTTTCAAAAAACATTTTTTTCACTTCGATCAAAATATTTCTAAGTCCAACTCCGAGCGAAAAATTTCTAAGTCCAGCATGGGGGAAGGTTCACTTTCTGTGCAAACCGCTAGTGAAAGAGGGACAAATTAGCAAAAACGATTCCTGGGACGAGTTTTCCCTGCTAAGCGCATGCCTGTGATGTATATTTCGTGCTTTTAAAAAAATGAATTTCTCTAAAAATCGAAAATTTTTCTGACTCCAAATCTGTGCAAAGCGCCAGTGAAAGAGGGACTAATTAGCAAAAACAGAACTTAGGATGCGTTTCCGTTATCTAACGAATACCAAGGATGCATGTTTCACATTAATCAAAAGACTTTTTTCGGTCTGATAACAATTTTTCAAAGTCCAACTCCGAGCGAAATTTTTCAAAGTCCAGCATGGGGGAACGACCACTTGCGGTGGAAACCGCTTGCGAGAGAGCGACAAATTAGCAAAGACGAATCTTGGGAAGAGTTTCTTCTTCCAAATGAATGCCTGCGATGTATATTTCGTGTTTCTAAAAAAGTTATTTTTGCCCAAAATCGAAACCTTTTCTACGTCCAAATCGGTGTAAAGCGCCAGAGAAAGAGGGACAAATTAGCATAAACGATTATTGGGACGAGTTTCCCCTTCTAAACGAATGCCTGTGATGTATATTTCGTGTTTTTAAAAAAATTATTTTTGCCCAAAATCGAAGCTCTTTCTAAGGTTACGGAGGGAGGTTACGGAGAGACGGTCGCGGAGTGCTAAGTGGAGGTGAGCTAAAACTCGAAGCTCGGCCTCAGGTAGGTTAACTTTTATTGCATCACCCCTCCCCGACCTCCTTTGCGCCCAAGTGTTAAGGTTTCCCCCAAGGGAGGGTACGGAGAGACGGTCGCGGAGTGCTAGGTGGAGGTGAGCTAAAACTCGAAGTTCGGCGCCTCGTAGGAAAAGTAATGTTGCTGCGTACACATTGCCAAGCAAGTGAACATGTTTGGGGATTCCTGGGCCCAGTTTTCTTTAATTAACAAACGGTCGTGTTTAACTTGCGATTGACGTTAACCTTTGGCACACTGCGTTTCCTTTATTAAACGAATACCAATGAAGCATGTTTCACATTTATGAAAAAAACTTTTTTTCACTCACTTGTGCTCAAATATAGCTCGGCACATTTACCCCTAACCTTAATTGCAGTCTTTAAGATCGTTAACATTTATAAAGGACGTTTGCAGTAAATGAAGTGCGGGAAGCACATGCACTAATTGAGATTCCAGATACTGCTTTGGCCGACCTCCCCACTCCTTCAGATATTTCAAAGAGGTGAAGTTTGGGCAATGCTTAATTATTCAAATTACCACAGGATTATTTTAGCCGTGCTATTATCGATTTAGCCTTTTCGAGAGCAGCTCCCGAATGTCAAGACGTAAAATATGTTGAAAATGCAGAATATAGTTGCTTAGAGTGCATGTATAATAAATGGAACAGGCAAACATAGGCATACTCTGCTATTTGCTACATACATTCGGCACACCTTAAATAATTGCCAGTCTTCCGTCTCGAGCAAGAGCTCACCCCATTGGTCGGCAGAGACCGTTTTCAATGGCGGCAGGAGGTGGGAACGATTTGCTACAGTCATTGTCATTGGTCCACCACCCGCCATTAGTCGATCGGGCCGCCACCTGTCGTCACCGGCGCCAATTACGACAATCGATCAAGTGACAGTAGTTTCGAAAACACACACCAGGGGCAGTTGAGTGCCAAAAGCCGGACCTCGCCCGAGTCTAGTTTGGATGCTAGAATAATGTTTAGAAACCTCCATAATTAACGAAAAGCTTCGAGTGTTAAGGTTTCCCCGCAAGAGAGGGTGCGGAGAGACCGTCGCGGAGTGCTACGTGGAGGTGAGCTAAAACTCGAAGTTCGGCCCCAGGTAGGGTAGCTAGTATTGCATTACCACTCCCCGGCTCTCTTGCGCCCAAGCGTTAAGGTTTCCCCCAACGGAGGGTACGGAGAGACCGTCGCGGAGTGCTACGTGGAGGTGAGCTAAAACTCGAAGCTCGGCCCCAGGTAGGGTAACTAGTATTGCATTACCACTCCCCGGCTCTCTTGCGCCCAAGCGTTAAGGTTTCCCCCAACGGAGGGTACGGAGAGACCGTCGCGGAGTGCTAGGTGGAGGTGAGCTAAAACTCGAAGTTCGGCCCCAGGTAGGGTAGCTAGTATTGCATTACCACTCCCCGGCTCTCTTGCGCCCAAGCGTTAAGGTTTCCCCCAACGGAGGGTACGGAGAGACCGTCGCGGAGTGCTACGTGGAGGTGAGCTAAAACTCGAAGCTCGGCCTCAGGTAGGTTAACTTTTATTGCATCACCCCTCCCCGACCTCCTTTGCGCCCAAGTGTTAAGGTTTCCCCCAAGGGAGGGTACGGAGAGACGGTCGCGGAGTGCTAAGTGGAGGTGAGCTAAAACTCGAAGCTCGGCCTCAGGTAGGTTAACTTTTATTGCATCACCCCTCCCCGACCTCCTTTGCGCCCAAGTGTTAAGGTTTCCCCCAAGGGAGGGTACGGAGAGACGGTCGCGGAGTGCTAGGTGGAGGTGAGCTAAAACTCGAAGTTCGGCGCCTCGTAGGAAAAGTAATGTTGCTGCGTACACATTGCCAAGCAGGTGAACATGTTTGGGGATTCCTGGGCCCAGTTTTCTTTAATTAACAAACGGTCGTGTTTAACTTGCGATTGACGTTAACCTTTGGCACACTGCGTTTCCTTTATTAAACGAATACCAATGAAGCATGTTTCACATTTATGAAAAAAACTTTTTTTCACTCACTTGTGCTCAAATATAGCTCGGCACATTTACCCCTAACCTTAATTGCAGTCTTTAAGATCGTTAACATTTATAAAGGACGTTTGCAGTAAATGTAGTGCGGGAAGCACATGCACTAATTGAGATTCCAGATACTGCTTTGGCCGACCTCCCCACTCCTTCAGATATTTCAAAGAGGTGAAGTTTGGGCAATGCTTAATTATTCAAATTACCACAGGATTATTTTAGCCGTGCTATTATCGATTTAGCCTTTTCGAGAGCAGCTCCCGAATGTCAAGACGTAAAATATGTTGAAAATGCAGAATATAGTTGCTTAGAGTGCATGTATAATAAATGGAACAGGCAAACATAGGCATACTCTGCTATTTGCTACATACATTCGGCACACCTTAAATAATTGCCAGTCTTCCGTCTCGAGCAAGAGCTCACCCCATTGGTCGGCAGAGACCGTTTTCAATGGCGGCAGGAGGTGGGAACGATTTGCTACAGTCATTGTCATTGGTCCACCACCCGCCATTAGTCGATCGGGCCGCCACCTGTCGTCACCGGCGCCAATTACGACAATCGATCAAGTGACAGTAGTTTCGAAAACACACACCAGGGGCAGTTGAGTGCCAAAAGCCGGACCTCGCCCGAGTCTAGTTTGGATGCAAGAATAATGTTTAGAAACCTCCATAATTAACGAAAAGCTTCGAGTGTTAAGGTTTCCCCGCAAGGGAGGGTACGGAGAGCTACGCTACGCGGAGTGCTACGTGGAGGTGAGCTAAAACTCGAAGTTCGGCCCCAGGTAGGGTAGCTAGTATTGCATTACCACTCCCCGGCTCTCTTGCGCCCAAGCGTTAAGGTTTCCCCGCAAGAGAGGGTGCGGAGAGACCGTCGCGGAGTGCTACGTGGAGGTGAGCTAAAACTCGAAGTTCGGCCCCAGGTAGGGTAGCTAGTATTGCATTACCACTCCCCGGCTCTCTTGCGCCCAAGCGTTAAGGTTTCCCCCAACGGAGGGTACGGAGAGACCGTCGCGGAGTGCTACGTGGAGGTGAGCTAAAACTCGAAGCTCGGCCCCAGGTAGGGTAGCTAGTATTGCATTACCACTCCCCGGCTCTCTTGCGCCCAAGCGTTAAGGTTTCCCCCAACGGAGGGTACGGAGAGACCGTCGCGGAGTGCTAGGTGGAGGTGAGCTAAAACTCGAAGTTCGGCCCCAGGTAGGGTAGCTAGTATTGCATTACCACTCCCCGGCTCTCTTGCGCCCAAGCGTTAAGGTTTCCCCCAACGGAGGGTACGGAGAGACCGTCGCGGAGTGCTACGTGGAGGTGAGCTAAAACTCGAAGCTCGGCCTCAGGTAGGTTAACTTTTATTGCATCACCCCTCCCCGACCTCCTTTGCGCCCAAGTGTTAAGGTTTCCCCCAAGGGAGGGTACGGAGAGACGGTCGCGGAGTGCTAAGTGGAGGTGAGCTAAAACTCGAAGCTCGGCCTCAGGTAGGTTAACTTTTATTGCATCACCCCTCCCCGACCTCCTTTGCGCCCAAGTGTTAAGGTTTCCCCCAAGGGAGGGTACGGAGAGACGGTCGCGGAGTGCTAGGTGGAGGTGAGCTAAAACTCGAAGTTCGGCGCCTCGTAGGAAAAGTAATGTTGCTGCGTACACATTGCCAAGCAGGTGAACATGTTTGGGGATTCCTGGGCCCAGTTTTCTTTAATTAACAAACGGTCGTGTTTAACTTGCGATTGACGTTAACCTTTGGCACACTGCGTTTCCTTTATTAAACGAATACCAATGAAGCATGTTTCACATTTATGAAAAAAACTTTTTTTCACTCACTTGTGCTCAAATATAGCTCGGCACATTTACCCCTAACCTTAATTGCAGTCTTTAAGATCGTTAACATTTATAAAGGACGTTTGCAGTAAATGAAGTGCGGGAAGCACATGCACTAATTGAGATTCCAGATACTGCTTTGGCCGACCTCCCCACTCCTTCAGATATTTCAAAGAGGTGAAGTTTGGGCAATGCTTAATTATTCAAATTACCACAGGATTATTTTAGCCGTGCTATTATCGATTTAGCCTTTTCGAGAGCAGCTCCCGAATGTCAAGACGTAAAATATGTTGAAAATGCAGAATTTAGTTGCTTAGAGTGCATGTATAATAAATGGAACAGGCAAACATAGGCATACTCTGCTATTTGCTACATACATTCGGCACACCTTAAATAATTGCCAGTCTTCCGTCTCGAGCAAGAGCTCACCCCATTGGTCGGCAGAGACCGTTTTCAATGGCGGCAGGAGGTGGGAACGATTTGCTACAGTCATTGTCATTGGTCCACCACCCGCCATTAGACGATCGGGCCGCCACCTGTCGTCACCGGCGCCAATTACGACAATCGTTGAAGTGACAGTAGTTTCGAAAACACACACCAGGGGCAGTTGAGTGCCAAAAGCCGGACCTCGCCCGAGTCTAGTTTGGATGCTAGAATAATGTTTAGAAACCTCCATAATTAACGAAAAGCTTCGAGTGTTAAGGTTTCCCCGCAAGGGAGGGTACGGAGAGCTACGCTACGCGGAGTGCTACGTGGAGGTGAGCTAAAACTCGAAGTTCGGCCCCAGGTAGGGTAACTAGTATTGCATTACCCCTCCCCGGCCTCTCTTGCGCCCAAGTGTTAAGGTTTCCCCCAAGGGAGGGTCCGGAGAGACGGTCGCGGAGTGCTAGGTGGAGGTGAGCTAAAACTCGAAGTTCGGCGCCTCGTAGGAAAAGTAATGTTTCTGCGTACGCATTGCCAAGCAAGCGAACATGTTTGGGGATTCCAGGGCCCAGTTTTCTTTAATTAACAAACGGTCGTGTTTAACTTGCGATCGACGTTAATCTGTGGCACACTGGTCGTAAGAATGCATTGTGCAAACTCGCTCGGATGACCTCGACCAAGAGGTGAACGCTACTTGCAAGGAAGTAGCCAAGGGTGACGTAATCCTGAGTCATCGCTCTGGTGTGATGGCTTCCATCCAGCGGTCACGTGATCAATCAGTTTGAATTATAACGGCCCAGGCAGCCGACGCGTACGGACGCCAGGGCTGCGTTTCTCGTTCTTTTCACTTTGTCTTTCACTTTGTTTGAGTTAGGAGAGAAAGGAGGCGAGAGGAGGAGAGTGCTGAGAGCTCAGAAGCAGCCGACGTAACATGCCGAGAAATTCTGCCCGCTAAAAAGCTAATTCGGCGTGGCTTGTTTACCAAAGTTATGTAATTACTAATTACTGGAACTTCCTTCCTAGATAAGAGACTATTTTTATTAGTAGCGTACGGACTCTCACAATGTTTTCCCTTTTTTACAGCAGTTCGGCACGAGGACGGCAGCCGGAGTTAGCAGAGGGAGGAGGCAAGAGGAGGAAGGCAGCCGACGTAACGCGCTGAGAAATTCTTCCCGCCAAAAGCTAATATGGGCGTGGCACGTTAGTTAAGTAATAACTAATTACTGGAACTTCCTTCCTAGACACGAGACTATTTTTATTAGTAGCGTACGGACTCTCACAATGTTTTCCTTTCTTTTTCAGCAGTTCAGAACGAGGACCGCAAAGTCTACCGAAGGCGCCATGATGGGGAGAAGTCGCCCGGGCCGACAACCTGCACCTGGGGAATTATGGAAATTCGGGGATCACAGGAGCCATGCCTGGCCTACGTCCACTGCGCAGAACTAAATCTACAGTCCGAAAACACACACAACACCAGCCTGGGACCCCGACAGATGACTCCGAGCCTCTTCCACCCCGACAAGACGCCAGAAGCACGACGAGTTCAAACGTGTTCGTGTGCTAGGTGCATAAAGTATGCGTGTGCCATCTCTAGGATGCTAGGAAAGTTATAGGAGCCCGGAAAGGCCAAAAAATGATAGAGGTGAGATTGGGCGTCGAAAATCGGGTGAAAAATGTTATACACGTCTTGTAAGATGTTGTGGCTACAGAAAGAGCGAGTGAGAAAGTGCCTCTGAATTCGAGTGATGTTCCACGTCTAAAAAAATGATTAAAGTGCCAAAGTTCGGAAAAGAGCAGATAATGAATGCGCCTACAAGTGCAAAAGGTCATACAAGTGAAATGGAAATGTTCTAGGTCGAAACAGAGCGAGTGAGAAAGTGCCTCTGAATTCGAGTGATGTTCCACGTCTAAAAAAATGATTAAAGTGCCAAAGTTCGGAAAAGAGCAGATAATGAATGCGCCCACAAGTGCAAAAGGTCATACAAGTGAAAGGGAAATGTTCTAGGTCGAAACAGAGCGAGTGAGAGAGTGCCTCTGAATTCGAGTGATATTCCACGTCTAAAAAAATGACTAAAGTGCCAAAGTTCGGAAAAGAGCAAATAATGAATGCGCCCACAAGTGCAAAAGGTCATACAAGTGAAATGGAAATGTTCTAGGTCGAAACAGAGCGAGTGAGAGAGTGCCTCTGAAGTCGAGTTATATTCCACGTCTAAAAAAGTGATTAAAGTGCCAAAGTTCGGAAAAGAGCAAATAATGAATGCGCCCACAAGTGCAAAAGGTCATACAAGTGAAATGGAAATGTTCTAGGTCGAAACAGAGCGAGTGAGAAAGTGCCTCTAGTGGTGCGAGTGATGTTACACGTCTATAAACGCGCACAAAAAGTGTTTGTGAAATGGGCTAAAATAATTGAAGTGCAAAAGGTCATACAAGTGAAAAAAAAATGTTGTAGATCGAAACAGCGAGTGAAAGGTGCAAACAAAAAGTGTGTGAAAAATTCAAAGTCCAGCGAGGCTAGAATGAGCTAAATAATCCTAAATGTGTCGTGCGAGCGAAATATTGCCAGTGTGATTAATTCAAAAAGTGTTTGTGAAATGGGCTAAAGTAATTGAAGTGCAAAAGGTCATACAAGTGAAAAAAAAAATGTTGTAGGTCGAAACAGCGAGTGAAAGGTGCAAAGAAAAAGTGTGTGAAACATTCAAAGTCCAGCGAGGCTAGAATGAGCGAAATATTGCCAGTGTGATTAATTCAAAAAGTGTTTGTGAAATGGGCTAAAATAATTGAAGTGCAAAAGGTCATACAAGTGAAAAAAAAATGTTGTAGGTCGAAACAGCGAGTGAAAGGTGCAAAGAAAAAGTGTGTGAAAAATTCAAAGTCCAGCGAGGCTAGAATGAGCGAAATATTGCCAGTGTGATTAATTCAAAAAGTGTTTGTGAAATGGGCTAAAATAATTGAAGTGCAAAAGGTCTTACAAGTGAAAAAAAAATGTTGTAGGTCGAAACAGCGAGTGAAAGGTGCAAAGAAAAAGTGTGTGAAACATTCAAAGTCCAGCGAGGCTACAATGAGCGAAATATTGCCAGTGTGATTAATTCAAAAAGTGTTTGTGAAATGGGCTAAAATAATTGAAGTGCAAAAGGTCTTACAAGTGAAAAAAAAATGTTGTAGGTCGAAACAGCGAGTGAAAGGTGCAAAGAAAAAGTGTGTGAAACATTCAAAGTCCAGCGAGGCTAGAATGAGCGAAATATTGCCAGTGTGATTAATTCAAAAAGTGTTTGTGAAATGGGCTAAAATAATTGAAGTGCATAAGGTCATACAAGTGAAAAAAAAATGTTGTAGGTCGAAACAGCGAGTGAAAGGTGCAAAGAAAAAGTGTGTGAAACATTCAAAGTCCAGCGAGGCTAGAATGAGCGAAATATTGCCAGTGTGATTAATTCAAAAAGTGTTTGTGAAATGGGCTAAAATAATTGAAGTGCAAAAGGTCTTACAAGTGAAAAAAAAAATGTTGTAGGTCGAAACAGCGAGTGAAAGGTGCAAAGAAAAAGTGTGTGAAACATTGAAAGTCCAGCGAGGCTAGAATGAGCGAAATATTGCCAGTGTGATTAATTCAAAAAGTGTTTGTGAAATGGGCTAAAATAATTGAAGTGCAAAAGGTCATACAAGTGAAAAAAAAAATGTTGTAGGTCGAAACAGCGAGTGAAAGGTGCAAAGAAAAAGTGTGTGAAACATTCAAAGTCCAGCGAGGCTAGAATGAGCGAAATATTGCCAGTGTGATTAATTCAAAAAGTGTTTGTGAAATGGGCTAAAATAATTGAAGTGCAAAAGGTCTTACAAGTGAAAAAAAAATGTTGTAGGTCGAAACAGCGAGTGAAAGGTGCAAAGAAAAAGTGTGTGAAACATTCAAAGTCCAGCGAGGCTAGAATGAGCGAAATATTGCCAGTGTGATTAATTCAAAAAGTGTTTGTGAAATGGGCTAAAATAATTGAAGTGCAAAAGGTCATACAAGTGAAAAAAAAATGTTGTAGGTCGAAACAGCGAGTGAAAGGTGCAAAGAAAAAGTGTGTGAAACATTCAAAGTCCAGCGAGGCTAGAATGAGCGAAATATTGCCAGTGTGATTAATTCAAAAAGTGTTTGTGAAATGGGCTAAAATAATTGAAGTGCAAAAGGTCATACAAGTGAAATGGAAATGTTCTAGGTCGAAACAGAGCGAGTGAGAAAGTGCATCTGAAGTCGAGTTATATTCCACGTCTAAAAAAATGATTAAAGAGCCAAAGTTCGGAAAAGAGCAAATAATGAATGCGCCCACAAGTGCAAAAGGTCATACAAGTGAAATGGAAATGTTCTAGGTCGAAACAGAGCGTGTGAGAAAGTGCAATAGGTCATACAAGTGAAAAAAAAAAATTTGTAGGTCGAAACAGCGAGTGAAAGGTGCAAAGAAAAAGTGTGTGAAAAATTCAAAGTCCAGCGAGG
>JAUKNK010001274.1:0-25000 GCA_030765055.1 Mantis religiosa | reverse complement strand
ATTCGCGGTTTCACCTTAATTTGGCTTGCACTGAGACATGCATGGCTTAATCTTTGAGACAAGCATATGACTACTGGCAGGATCAACCAGGGAGCTGGATTGCTCTTAACCCGGGACCGAAGTCCCGGAAAGTTTATTATGTCCAATACATTCATTAACCTACAACAGTAGGAAAATAACTGTCCCTAAGGACTCGACCATTTTTCAATGTTACCGGACTCTCCAGCGAGGAAACTGACAAGCAAAACAATTTTCAGAGCCTTCACAGGTCTTGTCCACATTTCACACGCTTTCGAATCCGGCCCGACCATTTTTCATTACTTTTGTCTTCATATAGGGCATTGACTAATGTCAAACTATGCCCGACACGTTATGCATATACCTTGGGCTAGATATTACGTGTCGTTATAAATTTACATCTCAACACTCAACTACCAGACAATGTGCGGGATACCGCCATTCTGAGCTGTTTGAGATAACACCATTCACTCGGACTCTAGAGAGTTCAGCGCTTAAAAATAACAGTGTGTCGCATATGACCTTATCGTGAGACAGGGGGCCGCGACATAGCTGTGAAGTTGTTGATAGCACGGAGCGACAACTACCATGTTTTCCGTCAATTCTTGGTGCACTATGCTCCGCATACAGTCACCACTAGTGGTAAGGCACCTAGATTCACCGTCAAAATCCTTGCCTTCCTTACTTGAGTCATTCTAGGAGAGGGCGCCTAGCTCTACCTTCAGATCCGTCCCTCTTACATATAGCCTAGACGCCCCAAACCACGATGCTGCACGCCTCCCGAGCGGCACGGCCGGCCGGCCGGAGCGAGCGCGGCTGGCGAGAGGCTGCCGGCCGCTGCCGTAACACATCTAAACAGGGCCTCAAAACACTCTGCTTATATCTCCGTATATAACACGAAATTTACAAAGATACACACCACGAAGGTCTTGCCATTAAGACGGCATGCCGTACATATACTTTTCATATTAATAAAAAATTATTTTTTTCCGGAGACAAAAATTTTTCTAAGTCCCCCGGGAGTTTGCCTCGGAACCATGCCGGCAGTTGAGGCCTCGCCGCCCGAGGGCCGGAAAGGTCGTTTTCCCGGCTCGGTGCAACGCGCCATCGAAAAACGGGGAAATTTGCCAAAATCGATCTTGGGATGTGTTTCCCTTTCTAAAAGAATGCCTCCGATGTATATCTCATGTTTTTAAAAAAATTATTTTTGCAAAATATCGCATATTTTTCTAAGTCCAATCGGCCTAATGAAACAGGGACAAATTAGCAAAAACGAGGCTAAGGATGTGTTTTCTTTATCAAACGAACACCAATGATGCATATTTCACATTTTTCAAAAAAACTTTTTTTCGGTCCGAAAAAAGTTAAAGTCCAACTCCGAGCGAAAATTTTCTAAGTCCAGCCGCGTAGTACATGGGCAAACTACCACTTTCGGAACAATGTGCTACTTAAAGGGGGACAAATTTGCAAAAGCGAACCTTAGGATGTGTTTGCCTTATCAAACGAATGCCACCGATGCATGTTTCACCTTTTTCAAAAAACATTTTTTTCACTTCGATCAAAATTTTTCTAAGTCCAACTCCGAGCGAAAATTTTCTAAGTCCAGCCGCGTAGTACATGGGCAAACTACCACTTTCGGAACAAAGTGCTACTTAAAGGGGGACAAATTTGCAAAAGCTAACCTTAGGATGTGTTTGCCTTTCTAAAAGAATGCCTCCGATGTATATTTCATGTTTTTAAAAAAATTATTTTTGCAAAATATCGAAACTTTTTCTAAGTCCAAATCGGCGCAAAAAGTCAATGAAACAGGACCAAATTAGCAGGAACGAGGCTAAGGATGTGTTTTCTTTATCAAACGAACACCAATGATGCATATTTCACATTTTTCAAAAAAACTTTTTTTCGCTCCGAAAAAAGTTAAAGTCCAACTCCGAGCGAAAATTTTCTAAGTCCAGCCGCGTAGTACATGGGCAAACTACCACTTTCGGAACAAAGTGCTACTTAAAGGGGGACAAATTTGCAAAAGCTAACCTTAGGATGTGTTTGCCTTTCTAAAAGAATGCCTCCGATGTATATTTCATGTTTTTAAAAAAATTATTTTTGCAAAATATCGAAACTTTTTCTAAGTCCAAATCGGCGCAAAAAGTCAATGAAACAGGACCAAATTAGCAGGAACGAGGCTAAGGATGTGTTTTCTTTATCAAACGAACACCAATGATGCATATTTCACATTTTTCAAAAAAACTTTTTTTCGCTCCGAAAAAAGTTAAAGTCCAACTCCGAGCGAAAATTTTCTAAGTCCAGCCGCGTAGTACATGGGCAAACTACCACTTTCGGAACAAAGTGGTACTTAAAGGGGGACAAATTTGCAAAAGCGAACCTTAGGATGTGTTTGCCTTATCAAACGAATGCCACCGATGCATGTTTCACCTTTTTCAAAAAACATTTTTTTCACTTCGATCAAAATTTTTCTAAGTCCAACTCCGAGCGAAAAATTTCTAAGTCCCCGGGGCTTTCGTCTCTTGACCATGCCGGCAGTTGAGGCCTCGCCGCCCGAGGGCCGGAATTGTCGTCTTGTAGGTGTGGTGCAACGCGCCATCGAAAAACGGGGAAATTTGCCAAATTCGTTCTTGGGATGTGTTTCCCTTTCTAAAAGAATGCCTCCGATGTATATTTCATGTTTTTAAAAAAATTATTTTTGCAAAATATCGAAACTTTTTCTAAGTCCAAATCGGCGCAAAAAGTCATTGAAACAGGACCAAATTAGCAGGAACGAGGCTAAGGATGTGTTTTCTTTATCAAACGAACACCAATGATGCATATTTCACATTTTTCAAAAAAACTTTTTTTCGCTCCGAAAAAAGTTAAAGTCCAACTCCGAGCGAAAATTTTCTAAGTCCAGCCGCGTAGTACATGGGCAAACTACCACTTTCGGAACAAAGTGCTACTTAAAGGGGGACAAATTTGCAAAAGCTAACCTTAGGATGTGTTTGCCTTTCTAAAAGAATGCCTCCGATGTATATTTCATGTTTTTAAAAAAATTATTTTTGCAAAATATCGAAACTTTTTCTAAGTCCAAATCGGCGCAAAAAGTCAATGAAACAGGACCAAATTAGCAGGAACGAGGCTAAGGATGTGTTTTCTTTATCAAACGAACACCAATGATGCATAGTTCACATTTTTCAAAAAAACTTTTTTTCGCTCCGAAAAAAGTTAAAGTCCAACTCCGAGCGAAAATTTTCTAAGTCCAGCCGCGTAGTACATGGGCAAACTACCACTTTCGGAACAAAGTGCTACTTAAAGGGGGACAAATTTGCAAAAGCGAACCTTAGGATGTGTTTGCCTTATCAAACGAATGCCACCGATGCATGTTTCACCTTTTTCAAAAAACATTTTTTTCACTTCGATCAAAATTTTTCTAAGTCCAACTCCGAGCGAAAAATTTCTAAGTCCCCGGGGCTTTCGTCTCTTGACCATGCCGGCAGTTGAGGCCTCGCCGCCCGAGGGCCGGAATTGTCGTCTTGTAGGTGTGGTGCAACGCGCCATCGAAAAACGGGGAAATTTGCCAAATTCGTTCTTGGGATGTGTTTCCCTTTCTAAAAGAATGCCTCCGATGTATATTTCATGTTTTTAAAAAAATTATTTTTGCAAAATATCGAAACTTTTTCTAAGTCCAAATCGGCGCAAAAAGTCAATGAAACAGGGCCAAATTAGCAGGAACGAGGCTAAGGATGTGTTTTCTTTATCAAACGAACACCAATGATGCATATTTCACATTTTTCAAAAAAACTTTTTTTCGGTCCGAAAAAAGTTAAAGTCCAACTCCGAGCGAAAATTTTCTAAGTCCAGCCGCGTAGTACATGGGCAAACTACCACTTTCGGAACAAAGTGCTACTTAAAGGGGGACAAATTTGCAAAAGCGAACCTTAGGATGTGTTTGCCTTATCAAACGAATGCCACCGATGCATGTTTCACCTTTTTCAAAAAACATTTTTTTCACTTCGATCAAAATTTTTCTAAGTCCAACTCCGAGCGAAAAATTTCTAAGTCCCCGGGGCTTTCGTCTCTTGACCATGCCGGCAGTTGAGGCCTCGCCGCCCGAGGGCCGGAATTGTCGTCTTGTAGGTGTGGTGCAACGCGCCATCGAAAAACGGGGAAATTTGCCAAATTCGTTCTTGGGATGTGTTTCCCTTTCTAAAAGAATGCCTCCGATGTATATTTCATGTTTTTAAAAAAATTATTTTTGCAAAATATCGCATATTTTTCTAAGTCCAAATCGGCGCAAAAAGTCAATGAAACAGGGCCAAATTAGCAGGAACGAGGCTAAGGATGTATTTTCTTTATCAAACGAACACCAATGATGCATATTTCACATTTTTCAAAAAAACTTTTTTTCGGTCCGAAAAAAGTTAAAGTCCAACTCCGAGCGAAAATTTTCTAAGTCCAGCCGCGTAGTACATGGGCAAACTACCACTTTCGGAACAAAGTGCTACTTAAAGGGGGACAAATTTGCAAAAGCGAACCTTAGGATGTGTTTGCCTTATCAAACGAATGCCACCGATGCATGTTTCACCTTTTTCAAAAAACATTTTTTTCACTTCGATCAAAATTTTTCTAAGTCCAACTCCGAGCGAAAAATTTCTAAGTCCCCGGGGCTTTCGTCTCTTGACCATGCCGGCAGTTGAGGCCTCGCCGCCCGAGGGCCGGAATTGTCGTCTTGTAGGTGTGGTGCAACGCGCCATCGAAAAACGGGGAAATTTGCCAAATTCGTTCTTGGGATGTGTTTCCCTTTCTAAAAGAATGCCTCCGATGTATATTTTATGTTTTTAAAAAAATTATTTTTGCAAAATATCGAAACTTTTTCTAAGTCCAAATCGGCGCAAAAAGTCAATGAAACAGGGCCAAATTAGCAGGAACGAGGCTAAGGATGTGTTTTCTTTATCAAACGAACACCAATGATGCATATTTCACATTTTTCAAAAAAACTTTTTTTCGGTCCGAAAAAAAGTTAAAGTCCAACTCCGAGCGAAAATTTTCTAAGTCCAGCCGCGTAGTACATGGGCAAACTACCACTTTCGGAACAAAGTGGTACTTAAAGGGGGACAAATTTGCAAAAGCGAACCTTAGGATGTGTTTGCCTTATCAAACGAATGCCACCGATGCATGTTTCACCTTTTTCAAAAAACATTTTTTTCACTTCGATCAAAATTTTTCTAAGTCCAACTCCGAGCGAAAAATTTCTAAGTCCCCGGGGCTTTCGTCTCTTGACCATGCCGGCAGTTGAGGCCTCGCCGCCCGAGGGCCGGAATTGTCGTCTTGTAGGTGTGGTGCAACGCGCCATCGAAAAACGGGGAAATTTGCCAAATTCGTTCTTGGGATGTGTTTCCCTTTCTAAAAGAATGCCTCCGATGTATATTTCATGTTTTTAAAAAAATTATTTTTGCAAAATATCGAAACTTTTTCTAAGTCCAAATCGGCGCAAAAAGTCAATGAAACAGGGCCAAATTAGCAGGAACGAGGCTAAGGATGTGTTTTCTTTATCAAACGAACACCAATGATGCATATTTCACATTTTTCAAAAAAACTTTTTTTCGGTCCGAAAAAAGTTAAAGTCCAACTCCGAGCGAAAATTTTCTAAGTCCAGCCGCGTAGTACATGGGCAAACTACCACTTTCGGAACAAAGTGCTACTTAAAGGGGGACAAATTTGCAAAAGCGAACCTTAGGATGTGTTTGCCTTATCAAACGAATGCCACCGATGCATGTTTCACCTTTTTCAAAAAACATTTTTTTCACTTCGATCAAAATTTTTCTAAGTCCAACTCCGAGCGAAAAATTTCTAAGTCCCCGGGGCTTTCGTCTCTTGACCATGCCGGCAGTTGAGGCCTCGCCGCCCGAGGGCCGGAATTGTCGTCTTGTAGGTGTGGTGCAACGCGCCATCGAAAAACGGGGAAATTTGCCAAATTCGTTCTTGGGATGTGTTTCCCTTTCTAAAAGAATGCCTCCGATGTATATTTCATGTTTTTAAAAAAATTATTTTTGCAAAATATCGCATATTTTTCTAAGTCCAAATCGGCGCAAAAAGTCAATGAAACAGGGCCAAATTAGCAGGAACGAGGCTAAGGATGTATTTTCTTTATCAAACGAACACCAATGATGCATATTTCACATTTTTCAAAAAAACTTTTTTTCGGTCCGAAAAAAGTTAAAGTCCAACTCCGAGCGAAAATTTTCTAAGTCCAGCCGCGTAGTACATGGGCCATCTACCACTTTCGGAACAAAGTGCTACTTAAAGGGGGACAAATTTGCAAAAGCGAACCTTAGGATGTGTTTGCCTTATCAAACGAATGCCACCGATGCATGTTTCACCTTTTTCAAAAAACATTTTTTTCACTTCGATCAAAATTTTTCTAAGTCCAACTCCGAGCGAAAAATTTCTAAGTCCCCGGGGCTTTCGTCTCTTGACCATGCCGGCAGTTGAGGCCTCGCCGCCCGAGGGCCGGAATTGTCGTCTTGTAGGTGTGGTGCAACGCGCCATCGAAAAACGGGGAAATTTGCCAAATTCGTTCTTGGGATGTGTTTCCCTTTCTAAAAGAATGCCTCCGAATGTATATTTCATGTTTTTAAAAAAATTATTTTTGCAAAATATCGAAACTTTTTCTAAGTCCAAATCGGCGCAAAAAGTCAATGAAACAGGGCCAAATTAGCAGGAACGAGGCTAAGGATGTGTTTTCTTTATCAAACGAACACCAATGATGCATATTTCACATTTTTCAAAAAAACTTTTTTTCGGTCCGAAAAAAAGTTAAAGTCCAACTCCGAGCGAAAATTTTCTAAGTCCAGCCGCGTAGTACATGGGCAAACTACCACTTTCGGAACAAAGTGCTACTTAAAGGGGGACAAATTTGCAAAAGCGAACCTTAGGATGTGTTTGCCTTATCAAACGAATGCCACCGATGCATGTTTCACCTTTTTCAAAAAACATTTTTTTCACTTCGATCAAAATTTTTCTAAGTCCAACTCCGAGCGAAAAATTTCTAAGTCCCCGGGGCTTTCGTCTCTTGACCATGCCGGCAGTTGAGGCCTCGCCGCCCGAGGGCCGGAATTGTCGTCTTGTAGGTGTGGTGCAGCGCGCCATCGAAAAACGGGGAAATTTGCCAAATTCGTTCTTGGGATGTGTTTCCCTTTCTAAAAGAATGCCTCCGATGTATATTTCATGTTTTTAAAAAAATTATTTTTGCAAAATATCGAAACTTTTTCTAAGTCCAAATCGGCGCAAAAAGTCAATGAAACAGGGCCAAATTAGCAGGAACGAGGCTAAGGATGTGTTTTCTTTATCAAACGAACACCAATGATGCATATTTCACATTTTTCAAAAAAACTTTTTTTCGGTCCGAAAAAAGTTAAAGTCCAACTCCGAGCGAAAATTTTCTAAGTCCAGCCGCGTTAGTACATGGGAGAACTACCACTTTCGGAGCAAACTGCCACTTAAAGGGGGACAAATTAGCAAAAGCGAACCTTAGGATGTGTTTCCCTTATCAAACGAATGCCACCGATGCATGTTTCACTTTTTTCAAAAAACATTTCTTTCACTTCGATCAAAATTTTTCTAAGTCCAACTCCGTGCGAAATTTTTCTAAGTCCAGCATGGGGGAAGGTTCACTTTCTGTGCAAACCGCTAGTGAAGGAGGGACAAATTAGCAAAAACGATTCCTGGGACGAGTTTTCCCTGCTAAGCGCATGCCTGTGATGTATATTTCGTGCTTTTAAAAAAATGAATTTTTCTAAAAATCGAAAATTTTTCTGACTCCAAATCTGTGCAAAGCGCCAGTGAAAGAAGGACTAATTAGCAAAAACAGAACTTAGGATGCGTTTCCGTTATCTAACGAATACCAAGGATGCATGTTGCACATTAATCAAAAAACTTTCTTCGGTCTGATAAAAATTTTTCAAAGTCCAACTCCGAGCGAAATTTTTCAAAGTCCAGCATGGGTGAACGACCACTTGCGGTGCAAACCGCTTGCGAGAGAGGGACAAATTAGCAAAGACGAATCTTGGGAAGAGTTTCTTCTTCCAAATGAATGCCTGCGATGTATATTTCGTGTTTCTAAAAAAGTTATTTTTGACCAAAATCGAAACCTTTTCTACGTCCAAATCGGTGTAAAGCGCCAGTGAAAGAGGGACAAATTAGCATAAACGATTATTGGGACGAGTTTCCCCTTCTAAACGAATGCCTGTGATGTATATTTCGTGTTTTTAAAAAAATTATTTTTTTTCCAAAGTCGAAAAATT
Source organism: Mantis religiosa (assembly GCA_030765055.1). Taxonomy (NCBI): domain Eukaryota; kingdom Metazoa; phylum Arthropoda; class Insecta; order Mantodea; family Mantidae; genus Mantis; species Mantis religiosa. Next base: position 16,691 of record JAUKNK010001274.1, on the reverse strand, counting down.
TTCTGAGTCCAAATCTGTGCAAAGCGCCAGTGAAAGAAGGACAAATTAGCAAAAACGGAACTTAGGATGCGTTTCCCTTATCTAACGAATACCAAAGATGCATGTTTCACATTAATCAAAAAAACTTTTTTCGGTCCGATAAAAATTTTTCAAAGTCCAACTCCGAGCGAAATTTTTCAAAGTCCAGCCTGGGGGAACGACCACTTGCGGTGCAAATCGCTTGCGAGAGAGGGACAAATTAGCAAAGACGAGTCTTGGGAAGAGTTTCTTCTTCCAAAAGAATGCCTGTGATGTATATTTCGTGTTTTTAAAAAAGTTATTTTTGCCCAAAATCGAAGCTCTTTCTAAGTCCAAATCGGTAAAAAGCGCTAGTGAAAGAGGGACAAACTTGCAAAAACGGAACTTGGGATGCGCTTCCTTTATTAAACGAATACCAATGATGCATTTTTCACCTTTATGAAAAAACTTTTTTTCACTCCGATAAAAATTTTTCAAAGTCCAACTCCGAGCGAAAGAGTTAAGGTTTCCCCCAAGGGAGGGTCCGGAGAGACCGTCGCGGAGTGCGGTCTGGAGGTGAGCCAAAACTCGAAGTTCGGCGCCGCGTAGGAAAAGTAATGTTGCTGGGTACGCATTGCCAAGTAAGTGATCATGTTTGGGGATTCCTGGGCCCAGTTTTCTTTAATTAACAAACGGTCGTGTTTATCTTGCAATAGACGTTAATCTTTGGCACACTGGTCGTAAGAAAGCATTGTGCAAACTCGCTCGGATGACCTCGACCAAGAGGTGAACGCTACTTGCAAGGAAGTAGCCAAGGGTGACGTAATCGTGAGTCATCGCGCTGGTGTTATTGCGCATCGCTTCCATACAGTTTGAAACATAACGGCTAGAGAGGCCAAGCCGGACGCACGCGAGGGCTGCGCTTCTCCTTGTTTTCAACGAGAAATTCTTCCCGCCAAAAGCTAATTCGGCGTGGCTACTCTGCCCAGTTATGTAATTACTAATTACTGGAACTTCCTAGATATGAGATTATTTTTATTAGTAGCGTACGGACTCTCACAATGTTTTCCTTTCTTTTTCAGCAGTTCAGAACAAGGACCGCAAAGTCTACCGAAGGCGCCATGATGGGGAGAACTCGCACCGGCCGACAACCTGCACCTGGAGAACAACGGGAATTCAGGGATCACAGGAGCCACGCCTGGCTTACGTCCACTTCGCAGAACTAAATCTACAGTCCGAAAACACACACAACACCAGCCTGGGACCCCGCCAGGTGATTCCAGCCTCTTCCACTACGACAAGACGCCAGAAGCACGACGAGTTCAAACGTGTTCGTGTGCTAGGTGCAGAAAGTTTTCTGCGAGTGAGAAAGTGCCTCTTAATTCGAGTGATATTCCACGTCTAAAAAAATGACTAAAGTGCCAAAGTTCGGAAAAGAGCAAATAATGAATGCGCCCACAAGTGCAAAATGTCATACAAGTGAAATGGAAATGTTCTAGTCGAAACAGAGCGAGCGACAAAGTGCCTCTAAATGCGAGTGATATTTCACGTCTAAAAAGTGCACAAAAAGTGTTTGTGAAATGGGTTAAATAATTGAAGTGCAAAAGGTCATACAAGTGAAAAAAAATGTTGTAGGTCGAAACAGCGAGTGAAAGGTGTAAAGAAAAAATGTGTGAAAAATTCAAAGTCCAGCGAGGCTAGAATGAGCGAAATAATCCTAAATGTGTCGTGCGAGTGAAATATTGCCAGTGTGATTAATTCAAAGTCCCACAGTGCCCGGCTTTTTCAAAGTCCAAAGAGGGCAGCAAGAGTGAAATAATTCTAAGTCCATCGTGTGTCGTGCGAGTGAAAAATTACAAGTATAGCCGTGTTTTTAAAAAAATTATTTCTTCCCAAAATCGAAACTTTTTCTAAGTCCAAATCGGCGCAAAAAGTTAGTGAAACAGGGCCAAATTAGCAGAAACGAGGCTAGGGATGTGTTTTCTTTATCAAACGAACACCAATGATGCGTATTTCACATTTTTCAAAAAACTTTTTTTCAGTCCGAAAAAAGTTAAAGTCCAACTCCGAGCGAAAATTTTCTAAGTCCAGCCGCGTAGTACATGGGAGAACTACCACTTTCGGAGCAAACTGCCACTTAAAGAGGGACAAATTTGCGAAAGCGAACCTTAGGATGTGTTTGCCTATCAAACGAATGCCACCCATGCATGTTTCACTTTTTTCAAAAAACATTTTTTTCACTTCGATCAAAATTTTTCTAAGTCCAACTCCGAGCGAAAAATTTCTAAGTCCCCGGGGCTTTCGTCTCTTGACCATGCCGGCAGTTGAGGCCTCGCCGCCGAGGGCAAGAATTGTCGTCTTGTAGGTGTGGTGCAACGCGCCATCGAAAAACGGGAAAATTTGCCAAAATTGTTCTTGGGATGTGTTTCCCTTTCTAAAAGAATGCCTCCGATGTATATTTCATGTTTTTAAAAAAATTATATTTGCAAAATATCGAAACTTTTTCTAAGTCCAAATCGGCGCAAAAAGTCGATGAAACAGGGCCAAATTAGCAGGAACGAGGCTAAGGATGTGTTTTCTTATCAAACGAACACCAATGATGCATATTTCACATTTTTCAAAAAAACTTTTTTTCGGTCCGAAAAAAAGTTAAAGTCCAACTCCGAGCGAAAATTTTCTAAGTCCAGCCGCGTAGTACATGGGAGAACTACCACTTTCGGAGCAAACTGCCACTTAAAGAGGGACAAATTTGCGAAAGCGAACCTTAGGATGTGTTTGCCTAATCAAACGAATGCCACCCATGCATGTTTCACTTTTTTCAAAAAACATTTTTTTCACTTCGATAAAAATTTTTCTAAGTCCAACTCCGAGCGAAAAATTTCTAAGTCCCCGGGGCTTTCGTCTCTTGACCATGCCGGCAGTTGAGGCCTCGCCGCCCGAGGGCAAGAATTGTCGTCTTGTAGGTGTGGTGCAACGCGCCATCGAAAAACGGGAAAATTTGCCAAAATTGTTCTTGGGATGTGTTTCCCTTTCTAAAAGAATGCTCCGATGTATATTTCATGTTTTTAAAAAAATTATTTTTGCAAAATATCGAAACTTTTTCTAAGTCCAAATCGGCGCAAAAAGTCAATGATACAGGGCCAAAATTAGCAGAAACTAGGCTAGGGATGTGTTTTCTTTATCAAACGAACACCAAATATGCATATTTCACATTTTTCAAAAAAAACTTTTTTTCGGTCCGAAAAAAGTTAAAGTCCAACTCTGAGCGAAAAATTTCTAAGTCCCCGGGGCTTTCGTCTCTTGACCATGCCGGCAGTTGAGGCCTCGCCGCCCGAGGGCAAGAATTGTCGTCTTGTAGGTGTGGTGCAACGCGCCATCGAAAAACGGGGAAAATTTGCCAAAATTGTTCTTGGGATGTGTTTCCCTTTCTAAAAGAATGCCTCCGATGTATATTTCATGTTTTTAAAAAAATTATTTTTGCAAAATATTGAAACTTTTTCTAAGTCCAACTCCGAGCGAAAAATTTCTAAGTCCCCGGGGCTTTCGTCTCTTGACCATGCCGGCAGTTGAGGCCTCGCCGCCCGAGGGCCGGAATTGTCGTCTTGTAGGTGTGGTGCAACGCGCCATCGAAAAACGGGGAAATTTGCCAAAATCGTTCTTGGGATGTGTTTCCCATTCTAAAAGAATGCCTTCGATGTGTATTTCATGTTTTTAAAAAAATTATTTTTGCAAAATATCGAAACTTTTTCTAAGTCCAACTCCGAGCGAAAAATTTCTAAGTCCCCGGGGCTTTCGTCTCTTGACCATGCCGGCAGTTGAGGCCTCGCCGACCGAGGGCAAGAATTGTCGTCTTGTAGGTGTGGTGCAACGCGCCATCGAAAAACGGGGAAATTTGCCAAATTGTTCTTGGGATGTGTTTCCCTTTCTAAAAGAATGCCTCCGATGTATATTTCATGTTTTTAAAAAATTATTTTTGCAAAATATCGAAACTTTTTCTAAGTCCAAATCGGCGCAAAAAGTCGATGAAACAGGGCCAAATTAGCAGGAACGAGGCTAAGGATGTGTTTTCTTTATCAAACGAACACCAATGATGCATATTTCACATTTTTCAAAAAAACTTTTTTTCGGTCCGAAAAAAGTTAAAGTCAACTCCGAGCGAAAATTTTCTAAGTCCAGCCGCGTAGTACATGGGAGAACTACCACTTTCGGAGCAAACTGCCACTTAAAGAGGGACAAATTTGCGAAAGCGAACCTTAGGATGTGTTTGCCTAATCAAACGAATGCCACCCATGCATGTTTCACTTTTTTCAAAAAACATTTTTTTCACTTCGATAAAAATTTTTCTAAGTCCAACTCCGAGCGAAAAATTTCTAAGTCCCCGGGGCTTTCGTCTCTTGACCATGCGGCAGTTGAGGCCTCGCCGCCCGAGGGCAAGAATTGTCGTCTTGTAGGTGTGTGCAACGCGCCATCGAAAAACGGGAAATTTGCCAAAATCGTTCTTGGGATGTGTTTCCCATTCTAAAAGAATGCCTCCGATGTATATTTCATGTTTTTAAAAAAATTATTTTTGCAAAATATCGAAACTTTTTCTAAGTCCAACTCCGAGCGAAAAATTTCTAAGTCCCCGGGGCTTTCGTCTCTTGACCATGCCGGCAGTTGAGGCCTCGCCGCCCGAGGGCAAGAATTGTCGTCTTGTAGGTGTGTGTGCAACGCGCCATCGAAAAACGGGGAAATTTGCCAAAATCGTTCTTGGGATGTGTTTCCCATTCTAAAAGAATGCCTCCGATGTATATTTCATGTTTTTAAAAAATTATTTTTGCAAAATATCGAAACTTTTTCTAAGTCCAACTCCGAGCGAAAAATTTCTAAGTCCCCGGGGCTTTCGTCTCTTGACCATGCCGGCAGTTGAGGCCTCGCCGACCGAGGGCAAGAATTGTCGTCTTGTAGGTGTGGTGCAACGCGCCATCGAAAAACGGGAAAATTTGCCAAAATTGTTCTTGGGATGTGTTTCCCTTTCTAAAAGAATGCCTCCGATGTATATTTCATGTTTTTAAAAAATTATTTTTGCAAAATATCGAAACTTTTTCTAAGTCCAAATCGGCGCAAAAAGTCAATGATACAGGGCCAAATTAGCAGAAACTAGGCTAGGGATGTGTTTTCTTTATCAAACGAACACCAAATATGCATATTTCACATTTTTCAAAAAAACTTTTTTCGGTCCGAAAAAAGTTAAAGTCCAACTCTGAGCGAAAAATTTCTAAGTCCCCGGGGCTTTCGTCTCGCGACCATGCCGGCAGTTGAGGCCTCGCCGCCCGAGGGCAAGAATTGTCGTCTTGTAGGTGTGGTGCAACGCGCCATCGAAAAACGGGGAAATTTGCCAAAATCGTTCTTGGGATGTGTTTCCCATTCTAAAAGAATGCCTCCGATGTATATTTCATGTTTTTAAAAAAATTATTTTTGCAAAATATCGAAAACTTTTTCTAAGTCCAACTCCGAGCGAAAAATTTCTAAGTCCCCGGGGCTTTCGTCTCTTGACCATGCCGGCAGTTGAGGCCTCGCCGACCGAGGACAAGAATTGTCGTCTTGTAGGTGTGGTGCAACGCGCCATCGAAAAACGGGAAAATTTGCCAAAATTGTTCTTGGGATGTGTTTCCCTTTCTAAAAGAATGCCTCCGATGTATATTTCATGTTTTTAAAAAAATTATTTTTGCAAAATATCGAAACTTTTTCTAAGTCCAAATCGGCGCAAAAGTCAATGATACAGGGCCAAATTAGCAGAAACTAGGCTAGGGATGTGTTTTCTTTATCAAACGAACACCAAATATGCATATTTCACATTTTTCAAAAAAACCTTTTTTCGGTCCGAAAAAAGTTAAAGTCCAACTCTGAGCGAAAAATTTCTAAGTCCCCGGGGCTTTCGTCTCGTGACCATGCCGGCAGTTGAGGCCTCGCCGCCCGAGGGCAAGAATTGTCGTCTTGTAGGTGTGGTGCAACGCGCCATCGAAAAACGGGGAAATTTGCCAAAATCGTTCTTGGGATGTGTTTCCCATTCTAAAAGAATGCCTCCGATGTATATTTCATGTTTTTAAAAAAATTATTTTTGCAAAATATCGAAACTTTTTCTAAGTCCAACTCCGAGCGAAAAATTTCTAAGTCCCCGGGGCTTTCGTCTCTTGACCATGCCGCAGTTGAGGCCTCGCCGACCGAGGGCAAGAATTGTCGTCTTGTAGGTGTGGTGCAACGCGCCATCGAAAAACGGGAAATTTGCCAAAATTGTTCTTGGGATGTGTTTCCCTTTCTAAAAGAATGCCTCCGATGTATATTTCATGTTTTTAAAAAAATTATTTTTGCAAAATATCGAAACTTTTTCTAAGTCCAAATCGGCGCAAAAAGTCGATGAAACAGGGCCAAATTAGCAGGAACGAGGCTAAGGATGTGTTTTCTTTATCAAACGAACACCAATGATGCATATTTCACATTTTTCAAAAAAACTTTTTTCGGTCCGAAAAAAGTTAAAGTCCAACTCCGAGCGAAAATTTTCTAAGTCAGCCGCGTAGTACATGGGAGAACTACCACTTTCGGAGCAAACTGCCACTTAAAGAGGGACAAATTTGCGAAAGCGAACCTTAGGATGTGTTTGCCTAATCAAACGAATGCCACCCATGCATGTTTCACTTTTTTCAAAAAACATTTTTTTCACTTCGATAAAAATTTTTCTAAGTCCAACTCCGAGCGAAAAATTTCTAAGTCCCCGGGGCTTTCGTCTCTTGACCATGCCGGCAGTTGAGGCCTCGCCGCCCGAGGGCAAGAATTGTCGTCTTGTAGGTGTGGTGCAACGCGCCATCGAAAAACGGGAAAATTTGCCAAAATTGTTCTTGGATGTGTTTCCCTTTCTAAAAGAATGCCTCCGATGTATATTTCATGTTTTTAAAAAATTATATTTGCAAAATATCGAAACTTTTTCTAAGTCCAAATCGGCGCAAAAAGTCGATGAAACAGGGCCAAATTAGCAGGAACGAGGCTAAGGATGTGTTTTCTTTATCAAACGAACACCAATGATGCATATTTCACATTTTTCAAAAAAAACTTTTTTTCGGTCCGAAAAAAGTTAAAGTCCAACTCCGAGCGAAAATTTTCTAAGTCCAGCCGCGTAGTACATGGGAGAACTACCACTTTCGGAGCAAACTGCCACTTAAAGAGGGACAAATTTGCGAAAGCGAACCTTAGGATGTGTTTGCCTAATCAAACGAATGCCACCCATGCATGTTTCACTTTTTTCAAAAAACATTTTTTTCACTTCGATAAAAATTTTTCTAAGTCCAACTCCGAGCGAAAAATTTCTAAGTCCCCGGGGCTTTCGTCTCTTGACCATGCCGGCAGTTGAGGCCTCGCCGCCCGAGGGCAAGAATTGTCGTCTTGTAGGTGTGGTGCAACGCGCCATCGAAAACGGGAAAATTTGCCAAAATTGTTCTTGGGATGTGTTTCCCTTTCTAAAAGAATGCCTCCGATGTATATTTCATGTTTTTAAAAAAATTATTTTTGCAAATATCGAAACTTTTTCTAAGTCCAAATCGGCGCAAAAAGTCAATGATACAGGGCCAAATTAGCAGAAACTAGGCTAGGGATGTGTTTTCTTTATCAAACGAACACCAAATATGCATATTTCACATTTTTCAAAAAAACTTTTTTTCGGTCCGAAAAAAGTTAAAGTCCAACTCTGAGCGAAAAATTTCTAAGTCCCCGGGGCTTTCGTCTCGTGACCATGCCGGCAGTTGAGGCCTCGCCGCCCGAGGGCAAGAATTGTCGTCTTGTAGGTGTGGTGCAACGCGCCATCGAAAAACGGGGAAATTTGCCAAAATCGTTCTTGGGATGTGTTTCCCATTCTAAAATAATGCCTCCGATGTATATTTCATGTTTTTTAAAAAATTATTTTTGCAAAATATTGAAACTTTTTCTAAGTCCAACTCCGAGCGAAAAATTTCTAAGTCCCCGGGGCTTTCGTCTCTTGACCATGCCGGCAGTTGAGGCCTCGCCGCCCGAGGGCCGGAATTGTCGTCTTGTAGGTGTGGTGCAACGCGCCATCGAAAAACGGGGAAATTTGCCAAATTGTTCTTGGGATGTGTTTCCCATTCTAAAGAATGCATTCGATGTATTATTTCATGTTTTTAAAAAATTATTTTTGCAAAATATCGAAACTTTTTCTAAGTCCAACTCCGAGCGAAAAAATTTCTAAGTCCCGGGGCTTTCGTCTCTTGACCATTGCCGGCAGTTGAGGCCTCGCCGACCGAGGGCAAGAATTGTCGTCTTGTAGGTGTGGTGCAACGCGCCATCGAAAAACGGGGAAATTTGCCAAAATCGTTCTTGGATGTGTTTCCCTTTCTAAAAGAATGCCTCCGATGTATATTTCATGTTTTTAAAAAAATTATTTTTGCAAAATATCGAAACTTTTTCTAAGTCCAAATCGGCGCAAAAAGTCGATGAAACAGGGCCAAATTAGCAGGAACGAGGCTAAGGATGTGTTTTTCTTTATCAAACGACACCAATGATGCATATTTCACATTTTTCAAAAAAAACTTTTTTTCGGTCCGAAAAAAGTTAAAGTCCAACTCCGAGCGAAAATTTTCTAAGTCCAGCCCGCGTAGTACATGGGAGAACTACCACTTTCGGAGCAAACTGCCACTTAAAGAGGGACAAATTTGCGAAAGCGAACCTTAGGATGTGTTTGCCTAATCAAACGAATGCCACCCATGCATGTTTCACTTTTTTCAAAAAACATTTTTTTCACTTCGATAAAAATTTTTCTAAGTCCAACTCCGAGCGAAAAATTTCTAAGTCCCGGGGCTTTCGTCTCTTGACCATGCCGGCAGTTGAGGCCTCGCCGCCCGAGGGCAAGAATTGTCGTCTTGTAGGTGTGGTGCAACGCGCCATCGAAAAACGGGAAAATTTGCCAAAATTGTTCTTGGATGTGTTTCCCTTTCTAAAAGAAAGCCTCCGATGTATATTTCATGTTTTTAAAAAAATTATTTTTGCAAAATATCGAAACTTTTTCTAAGTCCAAATCGGCGCAAAAAGTCAATGATACAGGGCCAAATTAGCAGAAACTAGGCTAGGGATGTGTTTTCTTTATCAAACGAACACCAAATATGCATATTTCACATTTTTCAAAAAAACTTTTTTTCGGTCCGAAAAAAGTTAAAGTCCAACTCTGAGCGAAAAATTTCTAAGTCCCCGGGGCTTTCGTCTCGTGACCATGCCGGCAGTTGAGGCCTCGCCGCCCGAGGGCAAGAATTGTCGTCTTGTAGGTGTGGTGCAACGCGCCATCGAAAAACGGGGAAATTTGCCAAAATCGTTCTTGGGATGTGTTTCCCTTTCTAAAAGAAAGCCTCCGATGTATATTTCATGTTTTTAAAAAAATTATTTTTGCAAAATATCGAAACTTTTTCTAAGTCCAAATCGGCGCAAAAAGTCAATGATACAGGGCCAAATTAGCAGAAACTAGGCTAGGGATGTGTTTTCTTTATCAAACGAACACCAAATATGCATATTTCACATTTTTCAAAAAAACTTTTTTTCGGTCCGAAAAAAGTTAAAGTCCAACTCTGAGCGAAAAATTTCTAAGTCCCCGGGGCTTTCGTCTCGTGACCATGCCGGCAGTTGAGGCCTCGCCGCCCGAGGGCAAGAATTGTCGTCTTGTAGGTTGTGGTGCAACGCGCCATCGAAAAACGGGGAAATTTGCCAAAATCGTTCTTGGGATGTGTTTCCATTCTAAAATAATGCCTCCGATGTATATTTCATGTTTTTAAAAAAATTATTTTTGCAAAATATTGAAACTTTTTCTAAGTCCAACTCCGAGCGAAAAATTTCTAAGTCCCCGGGGCTTTCGTCTCTTGACCATTGCCGGCAGTTGAGGCCTCGCCGCCCGAGGGCCGGAATTGTCGTCTTGTAGGTGTGGTGCAACGCGCCATCGAAAAACGGGGAAATTTGCCAAAATTGTTCTTGGGATGTGTTTCCCATTCTAAAAGAATGCATTCGATGTATATTTCATGTTTTAAAAAAATTATTTTTGCAAAATATCGAAACTTTTTCTAAGTCCAACTCCGAGCGAAAAATTTCTAAGTCCCCGGGGCTTTCGTCTCTTGACCATGCGGCAGTTGAGGCCTCGCCGACCGAGGGCAAGAATTGTCGTCTTGTAGGTGTGGTGCAACGCGCCATCGAAAAACGGGGAAATTTGCCAAAATCGTTCTTGGGATGTGTTTCCCTTTCTAAAAGAATGCCTCCGATGTATATTTCATGTTTTTAAAAAAATTATTTTTGCAAAATATCGAAACTTTTTCTAAGTCCAAATCGGCGCAAAAGTCGATGAAACAGGGCCAAATTAGCAGGAACGAGGCTAAGGATGTGTTTTCTTTATCAAACGAACACCAATGATGCATATTTCACATTTTTCAAAAAACTTTTTTCGGTCCGAAAAAAGTTAAAGTCCAACTCCGAGCGAAAATTTTCCAAGTCCAGCCGCGTAGTACATGGGAGAACTACACTTTCGGAGCAAACTGCCACTTAAAGAGGGACAAATTTGCGAAAGCGAACCTTAGCATGTGTTTGCCTTATCAAACGAATGCCACCCATGCATGTTTCACTTTTTTCAAAAAACTTTTTTTCACTTCGATCAAAATTTTTCTAAGTCCAACTCCGAGCGAAAAATTTCTAAGTCCCCGGGGCTTTCGTCTCTTGACCATGCCGGCAGTTGAGGCCTCGCCGCCCGAGGGCAAGAATTGTCGTCTTGTAGGTGTGGTGCAACGCGCCATCGAAAAACGGGGAAATTTGCCAAAATTTGTTCTTGGGATGTGTTTCCCTTCTAAAAGAATGCCTCCGATGTATATTTCATGTTTTTAAAAAAATTATTTTTGCAAAATATCGAAACTTTTTCTAAGTCCAAATCGGCGCAAAAAGTCGATGAAACAGGGAAAAATTAGCAGGAACGAGGCTAAGGATGTGTTTTCTTTATCAAACGAACACCAATGATGCGTATTCACATTTTTCAAAAAACTTTTTTTCGGTCCGAAAATAGTTAAAGTCCAACTCCGAGCGAAAATTTTCTAAGTCAGCCGCGTAGTACATGGGAGAACTACCACTTTCGGAGCAAACTGCCACTTAAAGAGGGACAAATTTGCGAAAGCGAACCTTAGGATGTGTTTGCCTTATCAAACGAATGCCACCCATGCATGTTTCACTTTTTTCAAAAACATTTTTTTCACTTCGATAAAAATTTTTCTAAGTCCAACTCCGAGCGAAAAATTTCTAAGTCCCCGGGCTTTCGTCTCTTGACCATGCCGGCAGTTGAGGCCTCGCCGCCCGAGGGCAAGAATTGTCGTCTTGTAGGTGTGGTGCAACGCGCCATCGAAAAACGGGAAAATTTGCCAAAATCGTTCTTGGGATGTGTTTCCCATTCTAAAAGAATGCCTCCGATGTATATTTCATGTTTTTAAAAAATTATTTTTGCAAAATTTCGAAACTTTTTCTAAGTCCAAATCGGCGCAAAAAGTCAATGAAACAGGGCAAATTAGCAGAAACTAGGCTAGGGATGTGTTTTCTTTTATCAAACGAACACCAATGATGCATATTTCACATTTTTCAAAAAAACTTTTTTTCGGTCCGAAAAAAGTTAAAGTCCAACTCCGAGCGAAAATTTTCTAAGTCCAGCCGCGTAGTACATGGGAGAACTACCACTTTCGGGGCAAACTGCCACTTAAAGGGGGACAAATTTGCGAAAGCGAACCTTAGGATGTGTTTGCCTCATCAAACGAATGCCACCCATGCATGTTTCACTTTTTTCAAAAAACATTTTTTTCACTTCGATCAAAATTTTTCAAAGTCCAACTCCGAGCGAAAAATTTCTAAGTCCCCGGGGCTTTCGTCTCTTGACCATGCCGGCAGTTGAGGCCTCGCCGCCCGAGGCAAGAATTGTCGTCTTGTAGGTGTGTGGTGCAACGCGCCATCGAAAAACGGGAAAATTTGCCAAAATTGTTCTTGGGATGTGTTTCCCTTTCTAAAAGAATGCCTCCGATGTATATTTCATGTTTTTAAAAAATTATTTTTGCAAATATCGAAACTTTTTCTAAGTCCAAATCGGCGCAAAAAGTCAATGATACAGGGCCAAACTAGCAGAAACTAGGCTAGGATGTGTTTTCTTTATCAAACGAACACCAATGATGCATATTTCACATTTTTCAAAAAAAACTTTTTTTCGGTCCGAAAAAAGTTAAAGTCCAACTCCGAGCGAAAATTTTCTAAGTCCAGCCGCGTAGTACATGGGCAAACTACCACTTTCGGAGCAAAGTGCTACTTAAAGGGGGACAAATTTGCAAAAGCGAACCTTAGGATCTGTTTGCCTTATCAAACGAATGCCACCGATGCATGTTTCACCTTTTTCAAAAAACATTTTTTTCACTTCGATCAAAATTTTTCTAAGTCCAACTCCGAGCGAAAAATTTCTAAGTCCCCGGGGCTTTCGTCTCTTGACCATGCCGGCAGTTGAGGCCTCGCCGCCCGAGGGCAAGAATTGTCGTCTTGTAGGTGTGGTGCAACGCGCCATCGAAAAACGGGAAAATTTGCCAAAATTGTTCTTGGGATGTGTTTCCCTTTCTAAAAGAATGCCTCCGATGTATATTTCATGTTTTTAAAAAAATTATTTTTGCAAAATATCGAAACTTTTTCTAAGTCCAAATCGGCGCAAAAAGTCAATGATACAGGGCCAAATTAGCAGAAACTAGGCTAGGATGTGTTTTCTTTATCAAACGAACACCAAATATGCATATTTCACATTTTTCAAAAAAACTTTTTTTCGGTCCGAAAAAAGTTAAAGTCCAACTCTGAGCGAAAAATTTCTAAGTCCCCGGGGCTTTCGTCTCGTGACCATGCCGGCAGTTGAGGCCTCGCCGCCCGAGGGCAAGAATTGTCGTCTTGTAGGTGTGGTGCAACGCGCCATCGAAAAACGGGGAAATTTGCCAAAATCGTTCTTGGATGTGTTTCCATTCTAAAGAATGCCTCCGATGTATATTTCATGTTTTTAAAAAAATTATTTTGCAAAATATCGAAACTTTTTCTAAGTCCAAATCGGCGCAAAAAGTCGATGAAACAGGGCCAAATTAGCAGGAACGAGGCTAAGGATGTGTTTTCTTTATCAAACGAACACCAATGATGCATATTTCACATTTTTCAAAAAAACTTTTTTTCGGTCCGAAAAAAGTTAAAGTCCAACTCCGAGCGAAAATTTTCTAAGTCCAGCCGCGTAGTACATGGGCAAACTACCACTTTCGGAGCAAAGTGCTACTTAAAGGGGACAAATTTGCAAAAGCGAACCTTAGGATCTGTTTGCCTTATCAAACGAATGCCACCGATGCATGTTTCACCTTTTTCAAAAACATTTTTTTCACTTCGATCAAAATTTTTCTAAGTCCAACTCCGAGCGAAAATTTCTAAGTCCCCGGGGCTTTCGTCTCTTGACCATGCCGGCAGTTGAGGCCTCGCCGCCCGAGGGCCGGAATTGTCGTCTTGTAGGTGTGGTGCAACGCGCCATCGAAAAACGGGGAAATTTGCCAAAATTGTTCTTGGTATGTGTTTCCCTTGCTAAAAGAATGCTCGATGTATATTTCATGTTTTTAAAAAAATTATTTTTGCAAAATATCGAAACTTTTTCGAAGTCCAAAATCAGCGCAAAAAGTCAATGATACAGGCCAAATTAGCAGAACCTAGGCTAAGGATGTGTTTCCTTTATCAAACGAACACCAAATATGCATATTTCACATTTTTCAAAAAAACTTTTTTTCGGTCCGAAAATAGTTAAAGTCCAACTCCGAGCGAAAATTTCTAAGTCCAGCCGCTAGTACATGGGAGAACTACCACTTTCGGAGCAAACTGCCACTTAAAGAGGGACAAATTTGCGAAAGCGAACCTTAGGATGTGTTTGCCTTATCAAACGAATGCCACCCATGCATGTTTCACTTTTTTCAAAAAACATTTTTTTCACTTCGATAAAAATTTTCTAAGTCCAACTCCGAGCGAAAAATTTCTAAGTCCCCGGGGCTTTCGTCTCTTGACCATGGCCGGCAGTTGAGGCCTCGCCGCCCGAGGCAAGAATTGTCGTCTTGTAGGTGTGGTGCAACGCGCCATCGAAAAACGGGAAAATTTGCCAAAATCGTTCTTGGGATGTGTTTCCCATTCTAAAAGAATGCCTCCGATGTATATTTCATGTTTTTAAAAAAATTATTTTGCAAAATTTCGAAACTTTTTCTAAGTCCAAATCGGCGCAAAAAGTCGATGAAACAGGGCCAAATTAGCAGAAACTAGGCTAAGATGTGTTTTCTTTATCAAACGAACACCAATGATGCATATTTCACATTTTCAAAAAAACTTTTTTTCGGTCCGAAAAAAAGTTAAAGTCCAACTCCGAGCGAAAATTTTCTAAGTCCAGCCGCGTAGTACATGGGAGAACTACCACTTTCGGGGCAAACTGCCACTTAAAGGGGGACAAATTTGCGAAAGCGAACCTTAGGATGTGTTTGCCTCATCTAACGAATGCCACCCATGCATGTTTCACTTTTTTCAAAAACATTTTTTCACTTCGATAAAAATTTTTCTAAGTCCAACTCCGAGCGAAAAATTTCCAAGTCCCCGGGGCTTTCGTCTCTTGACCATGCCGGCAGTTGAGGCCTCGCCGCCCGAGGGCAAGAATTGTCGTCTTGTAGGTGTGGTGCAACGCGCCATCGAAAAACGGGAAAATTTGCCAAAATCGTTCTTGGATGTGTTTCCCATTCTAAAAGAATGCCTCGATGTATTATTCATGTTTTTAAAAAAATTATTTTGCAAAATTTCGAAACTTTTTCTAAGTCAAATCGGCGCAAAAAGTCAATGAAACAGGGCCAAATTAGCAGAAACTAGGCTAGGGATGTGTTTTCTTTATCAAACGAACACCAATGATGCATATTTCACATTTTTCAAAAAAACTTTTTTTTCGGTCCGAAAAAAGTTAAAGTCCAACTCCGAGCGAAAAATTTTCTAAGTCCAGCCGCGTAGTACATGGGAGAACTACCACTTTCGGGGCAAACTGCCACTTAAAGGGGGACAAATTTGCGAAAGCGAACCTTAGGATGTGTTTGCCTCATCAAACGAATGCCACCCATGCATGTTTCACTTTTTTCAAAAAACATTTTTTTCACTTCGATCAAAATTTTTCAAAGTCCAACTCCGAGCGAAAAATTTCTAAGTCCCCGGGGCTTTCGTCTCTTGACCATGCCGGCAGTTGAGGCCTCGCCGCCCGAGGGCAAGAATTGTCGTCTTGTAGGTGTGGTGCAACGCGCCATCGAAAAACGGGAAAATTTGCCAAAATTGTTCTTGGGATGTGTTTCCCTTTCTAAAAGAATGCCTCCGATGTATATTTCATGTTTTTAAAAAAATTATTTTTGCAAAATATCGAAACTTTTTCTAAGTCCAAATCGGCGCAAAAAGTCAATGATACAGGGCCAAACTAGCAGAAACTAGGCTAGGGATGTGTTTTCTTTATCAAACGAACACCAATGATGCATATTTCACATTTTTCAAAAAAACTTTTTTCGGTCCGAAAAAAGTTAAAGTCCAACTCCGAGCGAAAATTTTCTAAGTCCAGCCGCGTAGTACATGGGCAAACTACCACTTTCGGAGCAAAGTGCTACTTAAAGGGGGACAAATTTGCAAAAGCGAACCTTAGGATCTGTTTGGCCTTATCAAACGAATGCCACCGATGCATGTTTCACCTTTTTCAAAAAACATTTTTTTCACTTCGATCAAAATTTTTCTAAGTCCAACTCCGAGCGAAAAATTTCTAAGTCCCCGGGGCTTTCGTCTCTTGACCATGCCGGCAGTTGAGGCCTCGCCGCCGAGGGCAAGAATTGTCGTCTTGTAGTGTGGTGCAACGCGCCATCGAAAAACGGGAAAATTGCCAAAATTGTTCTTGGGATGTGTTTCCTTTCTAAAAGAATGCCTCGATGTATATTTCATGTTTTTAAAAAATTATTTTTGCAAAATATCGAAACTTTTTCTAAGTCCAAATCGGCGCAAAAAGTCAATGATACAGGGCCAAATTAGCAGAAACTAGGCTAGGGATGTGTTTTCTTTATCAAACGAACACCAAATATGCATATTTCACATTTTTCAAAAAAACTTTTTTTCGGTCCGAAAAAAGTTAAAGTCCAACTCTGAGCGAAAAATTTCTAAGTCCCCGGGGCTTTCGTCTCGTGACCATGCCGGCAGTTGAGGCCTCGCCGCCCGAGGGCAAGAATTGTCGTCTTGTAGGTGTGGTGCAACGCGCCATCGAAAAACGGGGAAATTTGCCAAAATCGTTCTTGGATGTGTTTCCCATTCTAAAAGAATGCCTCCGATGTATATTTCATGTTTTTAAAAAAATTATTTTTGCAAAATATCGAAACTTTTTCTAAGTCCAAATCGGCGCAAAAAGTCGATGAAACAGGGCAAATTAGCAGGAACGAGGCTAAGGATGTGTTTTCTTTATCAAACGAACACAATGATGCATATTTCACATTTTTCAAAAAAACTTTTTTTCGGTCCCGAAAAAAGTTAAAGTCCAACTCCGAGCGAAAATTTTCTAAGTCCAGCCGCGTAGTACATGGGAGAACTACCACTTTCGGAGCAAACTGCCACTT
>JAUKNK010001273.1:0-49862 GCA_030765055.1 Mantis religiosa | reverse complement strand
CGCCGAGGCATACTTCATGAAGATCGACACAGAAGGCCTCGCGCCTTTTGCAATTTAGTGTTTTGCAGGATTGAACTAGCTTGTGTAGCCCTCTCACACACCGCCGTGCGTTTAATTGGTATTTCCCCGTTGCGTTCTGCAACTGTTTTAAGTAAGAAGGTATATCTGCTTACGCGAAGGACGGAGCAGTTGGACCATCTGGTATATCTCTAATATTTAGAGTATATTCGGTATTGTCCCCTACATTTGGAAGCAATTTCGGGTTTTATTGCAAAACAAGTAGACCATAAGTTATAGAAAAGCTACTTCGAAACTAATGTATAACTCTTTAAAATCCATAATGTATTAGAGTAACTATTTCCATGGCATCAGTCATTTACGAGATATCAGTTTTTATTGCTTAGAATTTTTCAACAGTTGTCATTTTGTTGAAGTACAGTTATTGAGATTTTTTTCAAGGAATATCGTGGAATTTAAAGGCCAATCTAATGTTCCAACTCGTTTTTTTTTTTTTTTTTAAGTTTCTGATTTTTTGAAAGAAAAAAAGTAAACTCTGGAAGCCTATATTTTCTAAGTCCACATGGTTTCCAAGGCGGTTTACCATGGTGTCACGGAATCCATCTCTCTAGCTTCGTCTTACTGAATCCTCTCAAAATTTAGTCTCATTTACGGAATGTGCGGTTATAGACGGAGCTAGACCTAGAAAGGTTCGAATCCCTAACATAATTTTGATAGTTTTTGATTGTAGAAATACGAATTGTGTATTATGCACATTGTAGTATAACTTGCAATTGTTACGATTTAGGACCTGTATTACGATATCCGGTTACTAGCCGAGGTTTGTTACCTTTCAGTTATCAATAACTATTGGTTAGGTCAATGCCTCGTATTACGAACTCGATTTACCTGTAGGTTTGTTACCCTGTGCTTTATGGTGGAATGTGAAACGGTTGGCAATATTTTCAACTAGATTTTACTTTTTTGCAACGCTATCTTGTGTTTTAGAATGTGAAATAGCGGAATAAATATGAAATTACCTTCCGCATTCTAATTTTTTTTAGCTCTTCTTCTATTAAATAAATACTGTGCCAACATTTCATCCTCAGAATCGCTGTCAACATTCAATCTGGCCTGGAGGTACGCCATTTTATTTTTGTGTGTGAAGGAAAACCACTACTCGAGGTGAGGGTTAGTTTACCTCCAGAAATAACTCTCAGTTAGCCCTTAACCGAAGGTCGTATTACCGACATCTGCGTGTAACTCCAAGTTAACTGTAAACCAGCACCTTAACCGGAGATCGTAATACAGGTCCTTAGTTGATTTTATAGCGTCTACCCACACATAAAAACTGAAACACTCTACTCTGTTTTTAAACTAACCAAAATAAATAAACTTTTATTTCTGTATATAAAATCAAATAAAAATGGACATTAACTTAATATTAGCTTAATGAAACATAATCAAGGACTCGAACTTATGTTTGTTCACTTACGAGACACGTGCGTTTTACCGCTCGCCTAACATGTATACGGCCAAGCCGCCGTATCTATCCCATAGCCCGCCTCGGTAGCGTGGTGGTAGCGAGTCTGCCTCACGTTCAAGAGGTCCCGAGTTCGAATCTCGGTCTGGGTGAGTTACCTGGGTAAGGTTTTCTCCAGGGTTTTCCCTTATCCTGAAAGACGAATGTCGGGTAACTAAGCTCTATGGACCCTGGGCTCCTTTGAGCGTCATTTCACCCATTCCACTCATCGTCCGATATGACAACGTTGGAGGACGTAAAAAAAAAAAAAAAAACAATCAATCGCATGGCTCTGAAATGAAGCCAGAGTAGTATTAAGGCGTATATTGTGAATGCCGCGTCATCGAATGCTTCCTCAAACTTTGTTTCTGGTAAGCTGCTCATTCTTGTTTAAGGCTGTATAAAGGCAGGCAGTAACAATCTTTCCTAAGAATGTTGCAATGAAATAAACGAAAGACAGGGAAAGTCATGAAAGTAACACATCAGATGTTTTCAAAAGTACCACATTTAAAGTTTATGTTGAAGCTTAGATAAGCATCAAATCACCATTAATGATTTTGCTGTATTCGAGTATGTTTACAGTTTTAATGCTTTTTAGCAATGTTTGTATTATAATCATGGTATAACGGATCATATATAAGTTTACGTATGAATAATTTCTGACTAATCATTCATTTAAGATCTGCCTATATAGAAGTTTTGATTACAGTTCAGTTAATTATTAGTTTGCAATATACGTAACTGAGAAACCTTATTTCATTCTTTTGTAATCTGAAATTAACCTTCATATAAATACAACCCTCAGCGAATTTGATTTTGACAGCTAATGCCGAAAGCAAGACAAACTCTGGCTGCCTAACTTTTGATCTCATTTATTTAAGCGAATGGCAGGCAGCTGATAGAAATCGATGGAATTTTCTTCTTCCAATTAGCAACTCTGAACAAAATTTCACCTTGCCTAAAGGCAGCAGCTTAAGAAGTTATCCATGGAAGTGTTTTATGTGACAACTATTGACAGCCAAGGTACACGGCATCCTATAAAAATCCTTGGCAAATACGTAGTCTAACAGAACGTGGGAAAAATGTTTGGGATTACGATCGGTTGCGGCAGTAAAGTTGTGCGTTAACCGGATTGATTTCTGATTTAGAAGAAAAAATATTGACAGCAACAGCTGCGGCTTTTGTTAGGTACTTCTAATATATTACTTGTTGAATCCGTTAAATATTTTGGCATTCGTATGATTCCTGTCGATATTCAGTTGTTTCTCCCTTAACGTTACAATTCTTAAACATTTTACTGTCGTTCCGTTTGTGCCTACAGCGAAATACAACATGTAGATATTTATTCAGATGGATTAAAATGACGTATTATAATATATAAACACGCGTAAGAATAATTTGTATAGCCACTAATAAATGATAGAGCCTAGGGAAAGGTATTTGACTGTAAAACAATATTTTCTCGCTCTTTTTATAGGAAGAAATCAGTTAAGATGTAACCTAAAGTGTGTTGCTTAACGTGCTCTGGATTAAAAGAGCCAAAGAAACATGTATCATAGGTACATTTCAAATTGGCCGTTTAGAAGCATGGATTTGAAACAAGTTTTGTACTCAGTTTCAGGCCCCTTGAATTCTCTAAATAAATTAAAGTAAATAATGACATATATCGCACTTTTTGCGATTTCCTTTCAACGTTAACGACTCCTGGAAATAAATTGATGCAGGTAGAAGAAATATTAGATAACGGAGCTTAAAGCAGCTGCCTGCATAGCCTGTTTTCCAGACCTCCCAGTTGTAATTTCCGCAGACGCAATTTTTAATGTAACATTAGGATTGTCGTAATGCAATTAATTATCAAATCGTTTGATCATCAGGAGCTAATAGAATTTTCATGCGGTAAAGCCCGGATGAAAAAACAGTAGGTTACTGAACTTTATGTTTTACGTTGTGAAGATAGAAGTACATACTAGGCGGAGCCTGTTCATACAATCCTAGAATCGATGACAGTGAAGGAAGTAATGTCGTAGAAGAGAAACCATTTCAGTGTTCGCCTATCCAGCATGCTAAACCACGAAAAACTCATTGGTCAAAGTGGATGATTGCCTAGGATCAATTCGGAAGCTCCCAAATGCGAGTTAGACATGCTATTGCTCATGTGGCCGCGCCGTGGCTCAGTGGTTAGACCATTTGGCTCTCACAAAGGCGGCCCGGGTTCGATCCCAGGTGACCGCAAAGTGAGATTTGTGGTGGAAAACACGGCGCTGGAACGGGTTTTCTCCGGGATCTCCGGTTTTCCCCACCATCTCATTCTACCGGTGCTCCATCTTCATCTCATGTATCATCAGTGTTATCACCTGCGGTGCCGTATGTAGTAAAAGCGGGCGTTAACCATTACAAATTTCATTTCATTTTATTGCTCATGTATGACGTTTTGGGTAACAAACTATTCTCCTTCCTCATGCTGTTGATGGGTGCAAACCCTTACAAAATCACGTTTTGATTGCCGTCAAGAGCCCATGATCGTTATTGTTTATGTTCTATGTAATTAGTCTTTGAGTGTAGCTAACTTGAAGCTAACTGCTTAAGAATTCCTACGCCTGATGGTGTGCATCAATCAATTTCAAGTAATATCAACATCTTTTAAGCAATAACTTTTTCTGTCAAGGCATTCTGTTCCAAGGAATAACTAGGAAAGCTTATGTAATGGGTGACAATATATATTCTCTGAATCTGTTAACCCATTTCCATTTCACTATGGAAAAGGGAGGAAACTGACGTCACTTTTTGAGCACATGTATGTAAATCTATTTGCAAGCACAATAAAATGTATATTATTGCTCATGGCTTTTTTCTTCTTCAGTTTTTACTGTTGCCTATACATTTTCTGACTATTTGTGTCAAATTTTACCCTTAACATTCGATAACTAGTGTTACATTTATCCTATATATATATAGGAGGGTAACCACCAGGGCAATCCACACAAAGTGAAGACTGACCTCCCCTCTAATGACAAGGGAGTTACTGAGCTGTCCCAAAAGGGTGCCCAGCGCCTCCGTGGGGCTTTCCATAGGGCAAGACCTAGAAACTAACAAGCGCGCCCCCCATCTAGTCCTATGGACTCAAGACGGGATGGAAGTGGATACGCCACTTACGCGCGCCAACCCCAAAGGGTAAGGCTACCGATTAGAACTCGGTAGGGCTGCCTGGTGATCTAGTACACCTTCTACTAGCTATGCAGGCTAGTACGCGGGAATATATGGCTTCCCTCAACCCCGTCCGGAAACGTACCCGATCTCCCACGGGTACCGGGAACCACTGCCCCCTCGAGTCCAACCCAATCCGAACAACTCCCCATCAGGGAGAGGCTCGAATGTTCGGCCCGAGGTCCCTCTAGAAATGTCAGAGGTACCACGAGTGCTAGGGTCCGCAGCGCCCGCACCACGGCAGCTGAAGGGGACGGATCCCCTCCCCTACGGGGATTTATCCATCTCTGTCACCCCTTCTGATTTTGTTGTTGTTGTAATTTACGTCTTCCAACGTTAAGTCATATCGAGCGATGGATGGAATGGGTGGAATAATGCTCAAATGTGCCCAGAGTCCATAGAGCTTAGTTATCTGACATTCGTCTTTTAAGATAAGGGAAAACCCCGGAGAAAACCTTATCCAGATAACTCACCCTGACCAAGATTCGAACTCGGGACCTCTTGAACGTGAGGCAGACACGCTACCACCACGCTACCGAGGCGGGCCCCCTTCTGGTGATGATATACGTTAAAGAGCGCCCAACCACTAGGTGATAAGTGCCTTTATGAAACTTACGAGAAAGGCCATGGAAGAGCACCAAATAAAATAATTGTCAAAACCAAAGATAAAACAAGTAGGCAAACCTATTTAATTATGAAGAAAAGAACAGAGATAAATAAAAACTAAAATACCTGGCAAAATCACAGTGCTATGTAGTTTAACATTGACAGAAATTTGGGAAACCTTAGCACCATTTTGCTACTCTCCTTCATTTAAAATGTAATACACAAATTGTTTATAGCAACCTAATTGTGATAGCTTTCACTTCCTGTTAAAAACGAAGTATTATTCAACTTTTAACCCTCTCGTTTGGTCTTCTGTGGAATTGATTCAAACTATTTCAGTTTTCTTAAGACGAACTGTCATTTTACACAATCCTATTTTAGACCATAAACCTGGAATAAGTTATACAACGAAGAGGAAAACCATATATAGTACATAATTCATCTTTTTTTGAAAAAATAATTGAAATGCTATGACAAAGATATGTGAAACCTTCAAGACTTGGCGTTATCACACTACAAATGTTGGTAATTTACCTACCTCCCACGGTGAGCATTATATGGGTTTCCTTTGTACAGGAAGTTTACAGCTGAAATGTTTATTTTTTATTTTATTCCTTTTTTTTAAGTTTGTGGTTGTTGTACAGATCTGCGGTGAGCATATCATACCCACATAATATATGTCGTACCTTCATTGCGTAACGTAACTTTTATCTCACTGCCGATCTAACATTTTCTAGACTGTTTTTATATAAAATTGCTTCAGGTGGTAGCCATCATGGTTGTGGAACATCTGCCGATTTTTTATGTTCAGTATATGGATCGTAGATGTTACATTAAAAAAACCAATATCAAATTTTTCTTCTAAACTCATTAATTTTAAATTTATAGTTAACCTTGGTTTTGTTTAGTTCTTTATCTTAGATGGTTAAACACGTCTGCACATTCTAATGAATTCAACAGTTAATTTCGTTTCATTTCTCAGAACTATCTCCAAACACTTTTCAGTATTTAAAATGCTGTACTTACCATAAGTTAAGATTAGAGTACTACAACGTTGAGGACAGTTTTAGATACCTGGAAAATAAACGATATTTAGTTCAGGAATGTACTCAGTTTGTTCACTTTTTATCTATCAGCACAAATAGAGGAAGTATTGCATTTCAGATTAAAGTTCCATATGAAGACTTTAGCAAAAGTACACGTTTGGGGGTTCCTAGAAATGACTAATAAATAAATGAAGCATTTTTAGAAAATCTCCATGAGAAAGGACTCAAATAAAAAGTAGGTATATAGGCTTAGCGTTTTTTAAGTTGACAAAGCGATTTTTATTAAATTCCCACTCCCAAAACCAATCTTGGCATTAAACTTCTGGTATTTATTACTTCCTCAAAATTGCACTAATAATTTAAATTAAAATAGAGTGCGTCTAACATGTGTATGGCAATAAGGGGTATATATTTAATTTCCTGAAAATTAGCCTGTAAAATCCTCTTCATTCATACATTTTCAGTAACTTGTAATCGGTAAGATTTTTTTTTTTAATTTACGTCCTCCAGCGTTAAGTGGACGATGAATGGAATGTATGAAATGATGCTCAAATGAGTCCATGGAGCTTAGAGTTACCGGATATTCGTCTTCCAGGGTAACGGAAAACCCTGGACAAAACCTTATCCAGGTAACTCACCGTGACCGAGATAGGAACTTGGGACCGATTGAATGTGAGGCAGACATTCTACCACCACGCTACCGAGGTGGGCAATAATCAGTAAGAGATAGCTTGCCTCACAAGAAACATGGTTGCTAAAATAAGCAAGATTATATTGACTGTATGTAAACTTATTTCTTTTTTTAAAAATAGCTTCTTATAAAGAATGACAAATTTAGCCCGAATGCGACAAGGTAAAAGTCACTCAACTGCATTAACGACCATTCGCCTTTACAAATTGTGATATCTGTAGTTAATTATAACCTTTCTGGATAGTATTTTCTAGGTATTTTAATTATATATATTAAATATAGAGTTTTGATTACTTAAAATTTTAAATGCTTCTTAAAAAAGGAAAGACCTTTGAAAAAATTTAACCTTAGGCTGAGTGTACGAATAAGCAGCTCAAACAATAGACCATGACGTATAGTTCAACTAGTTCGAAGTAAGGTTATGATTTTCACAGAATAACTGCATTAAAATGTATGATTATAGAACGAACATTAGAAAAATAAATAAAAATAAAAGAATAAGATCATTCTGCTCCATAAAAAGATCTAAGTACATGTGCTTGTTAAAATGGATGCAACAATTACCATAATTAAATTTAAATATATGATATTTTAGCCATAGAATAGAAAATAAAGCAAGCCATTGAGAAACGCCACTGCTTACCAGCAAATGAGAACCAGTTTGACAGAAATGGCCATCTAAGATATAACAGTGGAAGATTTCGACAGTAGTAATTAGTTCTTCTACTCAGTGCATGCAGCCTTGCGAAGGTATGCCACAAAATAATGACGTTGACTCCCGAAAGATTTCTTATTTGCTTCGTTTTCTTCAATCTTTACAATGTTATTCATTATAAATTCCCAATATTTTATTCTCTTGAATTTTCTCTAGTGAGTTGTGTTTATCACTAGAACATTACCTTCTTGGTGAATAAAATAACGTCTACTTTCTCTGCTCCTACTCGTTCTATGTAAAATGAAGTAAATCCACTAAATATTCGGTTCGAGACTACAATGGAAATAAATCCTTTATGACAGCCTGAATAATGATGATGGGGGTGGTGATGGTGGTGATGAGGACGATGGCGGTGATAAGCATTTTTAGAAACAAGTTTTGTATGTACATGTTTTTGCATCAAGGAACGGTATAGCTCTAAAATAGAATAACTTCCAAAAATAATATGTTGGACTGGAACTCTCCAACACACGTTTTACATAGAACATGTTTGGTACTTCTGATTTTCTCAAACATGACACATTCCGTCACAGGCAATGGACACTGGTGATACATGAAATTATAATCGATAACGAAAACTTGAGTATGAAATGGAACTACAACGACTAAGGAACTGCAACGAAAAACTATATATATGATAAATATGTATATTATATCTTCACAACCGACGTACACAGTCTTTCTATAAGAACTATGACTTTGTTTCCATAACTTTGTGAGAAACAAAGTTAAGATACAAATAGAAGACACGCGAATTTTATACATAGTATCCTAAAAGAATTACTGCAGTTGTCATTTCACAGAAAATACCGAGTGTGCACGTTGATGTTCAAAATTGAAACCTAAGCGGAAGTAATAGCTTTTGACTGTGTGCCAATGTGATATCTCAATCCAGTATAAAATATTCCATGCTAAAGTGTCCCTGCTGATTGACAACTTTTTTAATGAGTTCCCTTGACAGCTGTTGAACATGAAAATTAATGGTAATCATTAATACAGTATTATTAGCAGTTGGCTTCCTGTTCACCCGAAAATGGATGCGGGTATAAACAGCAATGAAGTTTTTTTTAAGTCGATTGAACACTTTTATCGAACAAATGTTTTATTCATTTGTGCTACGTACTCTTTTTACAACAAAAAGTATAACAGGAGAAGGGTAAATAGTAACGACATATCAAATAACTTCCCAAAACTACTTCCATTAAACTACTTTGTGAAAAATTTTACTGTGATTTGGAATTCTATAGCTTCAAAGATCACTCACTGCCTTTTCGTAAACGTCAGTGAACTAAAACCACCATTTGTGGACAAATAATTTATTTTAAAGATTAAATCACTTAAAAATGAAGCGGGCACGAAAAATAAAAATGGCATAATGATGAAAAAGTCTAATAAAGCCCACACAAAAAAGACAGCGAAATCGCCAGCTCAAAATTTATACATTCGAAGAAAATATAGATGTAAAAATTTAAGTAACCAAGTTTGGAAACGTAGAGTCAGACTGAAAAATTCAATGCCATAGACGGGATTTGAACCACGGATCTTCTGATTTCCGTCCAGCCGCACTACCATTGTGCTACTATGGCCAACGTGCCATAAGTCGCCATTAAGGTAGTTGTCTCATGTGTTTATGAGAACTCCTAAGTGGTTTACCGGGAAAATACGAGTCAGTTGGAGAATTCGGTGTCATATCGGCACGTTGGCCATAGTAGCACCATGGTAGTACGGCTGGACGGAAACCAGAAGATCCGTGGTTCAAATCCCGTCTATGGCATTGAATTTTTCAGTCAGACTCTACGTTTCCAAAATTTAGCCTACACACGGCCAGTGTGAAAGAATAATTAATTTCCATTAAGTAGCCAACTGAATTATTCCGTAAATAATCTGCATAACATGAATACTAATACCAAACTCATTATGACAGTATGGCTAAGTTCTCAATACCCATTTGTATTTCATAACGTAATGTCAGTTTAGAAAGAAGTATTTGGCCTTCTATATTCAATGTTTGTTTTTAAATTTTAATAATTTAGTTAATTTAATGATTGTATCAAGTTCCAATTAATAATTCAAAACGCCGAGGAAGACCACCGTAAAAGTTATGATTGGCATTTTCTGTAATTTGTTGATATCTTTTCGCATTGAATACAAAGTGAAAAAATATCAGCTATAGCTCTAACGAATTTAATATACAAAACAAATTACAAACTGTAACTGCATTATAATGCATACATCCAAAGGGGTATCATATGTATTATATGTAAATTATAAAATAATCATTGGGATTGTCGACCAATTTGGCTGTTTAAATTTCCACTTTAAACATGACATCAAATAACCATGTTATATTTATTCTTTCTTCTCAATTTCTTGTAATTTATTCTTGTTCATTCTTATGAAGGATTTCTAAAAATTAATGAAAATCTTTCACCAGCTTGTACTTAATATTTATAATAAAGTTTTGTTCAGCTTTTAAGTAAATATATGAACAAAAATTATTTATGAAACAATATATTGGCCTCCCTTTTTTACACAAACCGAATACTTGGTTTATTCTGGAGAGGTTAAGATATTTGAAAATATACTTTTCACATTATAAACGTATCTTTTATGTGATTTAGGAAAACGTTGCTCACAAAAACAAAATGACAAGAGGAAAGGACAATCGAAGTTGCAACTTTTTGAGTTAAGAAGCATTATATCACTTATATTACTTTTTACTTTAAGCGAATATAATAATATATTTATGAACATTATTTGCGTAAGGACTTAAAGGAATAACCGATCCAAATTTGTTTACTATTCATTCAGTAGTTATTGTGCAGAAAGTGCGATCCATATAAACCTGAACCAATAATAGGTTACACGTGCAACTTTGGGAGAATATAATACACAATTGGGAGATTACATTACACTATTTACATCTCGAGAAAATTTAGGAAGTGTCCTCCATCAGCATCTATACATGTTTGCACTCGTCTCACCATATTTTATGAAGTTTTATGGAGATGATATCGAATTGAGAGAAGATTATTTCCAGCAAGATGGAGCAAGGTGCAATACTTCTAATGACACCATGGAACTTTTAACCAGTTTCTTTGATAATCGAATAATCTCAAAAGGTCTGTGGCCTGCCAGATCCCCTGACCTAACCTCTAAAAATAGAGTTGTACAAGAATAAGCCACGGACAATTGATGTTCTCAAGGAATCCATTTAAACCGAAATAGAGGATACTCTCCGTAAAACTTCAAAGAAGTTATGTAATCTCAAAATTGTGTATTGTATTCTTCCAAAGTTGCACATGTGACCTATTATTGGTTCAAAAGCTATGAACTATTTAAATAGTTCAGGTTTATATAAATCACACAGTATTTAAATTCTGATATTTCAGTGCTAGAAGGCAGAATCACTTGTTCCATCCTTTAGAGCAATTCATACTGATTTATACCAGGTTCCCCATAAATAAATTTAATTTAATTTAAGAGCCCAGTTGAATCGATATGGTTGTTAAATGAAGCGGGAAACATTTTTCATTTAATTACAGTTTGATGGTTTTACTCTTTTTTGTTAAATATAGAAAGCGGCATAAAAAGTGCTTTAAAACACACATAAATCATAATAACGGCAGTCCTGAATCCTGAGACTAATACAATAAATTAAGTTTAAGGCAAACCCATAACAAACATATACAATTTTGTAGATGAAGTTCTGTCTATGCATGAGTGTTGACTTTTCTTAATTGAAATGCCA
Source organism: Mantis religiosa (assembly GCA_030765055.1). NCBI lineage: Eukaryota > Metazoa > Arthropoda > Insecta > Mantodea > Mantidae > Mantis > Mantis religiosa. Next base: position 38,330 of record JAUKNK010001273.1, on the reverse strand, counting down.
TAAAGACCTGCTCTTTGCCAACAGCAAAATGAGTTTTTGTTCATTTACCTGATCAGAACTACAAAGAGTTGCTGCTAAAGCGAGCTTACATAACAAGTTTCCTGTTTCTATGTCGAAAACACTTCTTTATCTTCTTTTTAATATAGTAGTTTTCTTTCTTTCTTTTAGTTTTGAAATCATGCTGCAATGACAGCTTCTATAATTGCTAGCGGCTGATCAAACACACTTACGTCGTGTGCCTTGAGAGGAATACACAATTATGTGACGCTAGCATTAGTCAGTGCCTTACAGTTAACACGCATCCTCTTTTTCTTCCTCTTCTTAATTACTTTATTAGCACTTGTATTATATAATAATGACGCTCCCTTGTTAATATGCTGCACATATTTTTTAAAAATATATTAGCAACAAACTAACAAAGAAAAACATGCAAAGGCTAACGCTAATGAAAACTGAAAATTAATTATTCTTCCACACTAGGTGTGTGTAAGCTAAGATTAGGATAGCTAGAGTCAGATTGAGAAATTCATTGCGATAACCGGGATCTGAACCATGGTTGTTCCGGTCTGTGTCACTTGCCCTTAACCGTTGAGCTACCATGGCCAACATGCAGGATGGCATTAAGAGAACTCCTAGTGTTTTACGGGAAAATAAGCTTCAGTGGAAAGTGTAATGTCATGCTGGCATGCTGCCAAGGTAGCTCAGTGGTTAAGAGGAACCGGAGACTGAGATCTATGGTTCAAATCCCGGCTAAGGCATTCATTTTTTCAGTCTGACTCCTCCTATCCTAATGAAAATTGTTAAATATTTCTACTTCTGTCGCTGCAATTACTATCTCTGTTGTTTCATAAATTTATTTACGTTTGCCCCCGCCCCCCCAAAAAAGAAAGCATTACCATATCTTCCACATCGAGTATATTTAACTTCTTATACATAATTTTAATAGATATTATGTGGGATTTGTGGTGAACAACATGGTGCTGGGCTGGGTTTCCTCCCGGTCCTCCGGTTTCCCACACCATCTTACCACCAATTGTTCCATCATTCATTCATCCCAGGCGTTGGGCCGAATCCCAACCCCGATCTCATTTATGAGGTCAGTGTGCTTCGGCTCCCTAGCTATAAGGGAGACGCCTAAAGCTAGCATTATTGAAAAACAATATATTGTGCGGAAATTATATAAATTACGTCCCATTCAAGAATGTTTCCAGTTAGAGCGTGCCCATAAGTCACACATATAGGACTTTTTGATAGTGAAAAACATTAGTATTATTTGCATTTTTTTTTTTTTTTTGCATATTCTTCCAGGATAACCTTAAGGTCAGCTTAATTTTAACTTTCCCAAATATAGGGAAAGTGTTTAAAGACTGGCTGAATAATGAAAAATTTTGAAAACACTATATTGCATATGTAAACAGCATAAATTAAAAACAAACTTAAATTTAAACAAATTTAAATTCAGTATCTTTCAAGTATTTCTATTTCAGTCTACCCTTTAAATGATTTTTTTTCTAAAATTGTGATTTTTTTAAAAAATGGTTTAACCGATTTTATTTAAAATACCACATGCTTAGATATTTTCATGCGAAGTGATTTTATTATCTGGAATGTTCTGTGATTAACCTCTGAATTTTATTAATTCTATATGACTTTTGCATAATTGAGATACACAAATACAACACAGAACATTTAGATCTCTATGGCGCTTAAAGTTATAATATATATTTTAATGGAGATAATTTTAGTGATATTCATTTTCATTAATTTTAATTTTGAAATACTTATACCATTTTCAAATAGGAAGACATTTGTTTCTTTATGTCAAGAAAATAGAATATCTATCGTACACGAGCACCTATTCGAATGTTTGAGTATTGCTTAAGCCTACTCTATTTTTTCATTACTATTGCATATCTAAGGAAATACCTATGTAAAAATAAAGTCTATAAACGTTTATCTTGATTGAAATGAAGGTGATTAAAATATATTTTGGTTTGATTAAATATTTGGTCTGTTTCGCGTCTATTTTATTTAAGAAGCAGCCATGAATCTGTTTTAAACATTTACAAACACGTATAATGGGAAATGAATTTACTAGTATTTTAGATACTAGTCTTTTTAGTCTTTTAAATTATACTGATACGTAGGATATATTTTTCATCTTAGCTGAAACAAACCAAGGCAAATTGTAATCCACATTATTTAGCTAATAGAGGTTTATAGATCTCAATAAATATTCAGCGATAATGAATGGACGTAACCTTGTAGATATAGAGATTTTTTAGGCAGCATTAAGTAACTGTCTTCGTTTTGAATATGTTGAAGAGATCGATTATTAACCACGTATTTCTACGACTCCCATTGCCATCCCAGAAAGTAAGTGTGATAACCTTTATACGGCTGAAAATTCTAAAACAGGTTCACAGGTTCAAGTGAAGCGCCCTGTATAACCTTGTCGTCTTGCACTAGATTATTAACTTCCTATATTTCTTTGTCTATTCTCTGATGATTAATGACCTCATATGCCATTCCAGTTTTCTAATGAACGCATCTTGGATCCTTATTAGGTATATTTAATAATTTAAATTGTAAATTAATTATATAAGCCATGGGAATTTAGCACTACTTACTATGCAAATAATTTTAATTGCTGTTTTCAGATACAACGTAACATTCTGACTAATTTTAGCTACTACTACTACTTTTACAAACCGGATGAATTACTTCTCATTAAGAGTTGTTACAGTTATTCAGAAAATTGTAGATTAAGGATTCTTTTTATTTGTTTGTTAGAACCCTTAGCTTTTTATTTACTCCCAAGATTTAGTGTCTTTATTGACGCCTAAAATTTGATCGCTGTTAATTTACTATACCTTTCGTGTACCACTTTCCTATTGATGGTAGGGAGGCATTGTACTTATCCCACCCAAACATTTGTATCTACTGCTTAAATATTAGGAGTGACTTTTATTTTATTTGAATCAGATACCCTTAAGGTATACCAAGCGATGGTTTATAATATTAAAACTCTAATTTGGTTTCAAAATTTAGTAAAAATATCCTGAATTTCATGCATTTAAAATATTAAATGCTTTGAATTCATATTGAATGTTGCCTAACTACGAAACCATAATAGACAGAAACTTAGGTACTTTAAAACAATGTTGAACTCGTTAAGATATAAACTAAGTGTAAGGTATGCTTTTTTCGGTGTATAATTGGTATCAGGGATGTCCAAATTTGACCTTCTACAGTATTTTAAGCAATGCCCATTTAATGACATGTTATTTTGTTGCTTCCAAGTTTAAGCAAAAAATTGTAAATATCACAGCAAATTTAGTCAGCGTACTTTACCATCGTATTAGTTTCCTCTATTCTCTTGTGTTTTATTTCAAAACGTGTTCTTGGCTTATAGTAATAAAATAAATAATGAGAGGAATGAAACTAAATGGAAGTAAAAGAAACATGAATTAGCAAGATTCCTAATGATAAAACAAACGATTGTGTTTATTTAAATGTTGTTTTTTTTTTCTACTGAACAGAAAAGAATCGACAGTTTTGTAATATGAAATGGGAACATGGTCGTTGCGTGTGTTCAGCAGAAATACACGTAGTGTGTGTGTGTGTGTGTGTGTGTGTGTGTGTGTGTGTGTGTGTGTGTGTGTGTGTGTGTGTGTGTGTATGTGTGTAAGAACAACAACAAATGAATACTACAGCAGTCCCAACAAAAGAAGAAAAAGAATTCCACCACAAAAACAAAAAGGACGATTAAAAACACAAATAAAAAATAAAGGAAAGTGTGGAGGGACGGAGGAGAGAAATATCTTGTTCCTTTTATTCGACCTTCTTCTTTCTTGCCATTCTCCTTTCATCATTCCTTCATTTCTTTTCTAGAAACACAACCAGAATCTTGATAACCTTGGGAGTTGTGGGCTGTGTGGATCCCCCACCATTCCGGTCGGTTGTGTGCTCCCTCACACGTATTTCATGCAGGAGCAGTAAAGAAAGATACGGTAAATAAAGTCTTCCAGCCACATCAAGTACAATTACAAATTGTTCTGCACTTTTCAACCCGAGCAATTATTCTGCATCATATGTTACTCCTTAAGCAAGTCAGACCTTTCCACAGACAATTGCTTATTAAATTTGACGTTTATTTTAGGATGTATTTTCATTTGTTTTCCTCTTCAGAATACACAAGTTGGCCACAGACAAAGAATATCACATTACAAAAATGTTTTTTTCCTCGTACTACATATTAATCGAGAAAGAGTTGGCAGAAGTTGTTTCATTACATACTTTGTTATAACTAAAATGAATTGAGCGGGTTGGCGCAGGCAATTTCGTCTGTGGCCAGCATTCGGGAGACCCGGGTTTGATTCTCGAGTTCACGGGCTTTTTCTAGGGTTTTCCAACGTCGCTAGGCGAATGCCGGGTAGGGTAATTACTCCGGTCTCCGAGCCGGTTTAGTGGGCCAATTCAAGAACGTGACTTGACGTTGTAGTCGATGGGGTGGGCTTCTTAGACTCAAGTCCCATGGAATGACCCCCGTAGTTTTCCATCGCTCCTGGATAGATGGAGGCCTGGGTCCTTGTTCCTACGGGTCCAGGACTAATGGGAGTAGAACCTCTGCGGTTGAACGTTGAACGTGTTGGGATGCTGTTCCCGTAGGGGAGGGGATCTGTCCCCTTCAGCTGCCGTGGTGCGGGCGCTGCGGACCCTTATCACTCGTGGTACCGCTGACGTTACGAGCCGAACATTCGAGCCCCTCCCTTTGGCAGTTTTTCAGATTGGGTTGGACTCGAGGAGGCAGTGGTTCCCGATACCCGTGTGATATCGGGTACGTCTCCGGACGGGGTTGAGGGAAGCCATCAATATTCCCGCGTACTAGCCAGCGTAGCTAGTAGGTGTGCTAGATCACCAGGCTGCCCCACCGAGGTCATATCGGTAGCCTTCCCATTTTGGTTTTGGAGCGCGTAAGTGGCGTATCCACTTCCATCCCGTCTTGTGTCCTTGGACCAGATGGGGGAGCTTGTTAGTAACCCAAGTCTTGCGCTATGGAAAGCCTCACGGAGGACGCCAGGTGCCCTCTGGGACAGCTCGGATACTCCTTGGTTAAAGAGGCCCGGGTCTTGGTCCTACGGGTCCAGGACTAATGGGAGTAGAGCCTCTGGACTCAATTGACTCAACTGTTGGGATGCCGTTTGTACGCCCTAGGGTTGGTGACCTCCGGTCTCCGAACCGACCTCGTGACTGTTTCGGGGCCACGGTAGATGAGATGACGATTGTGACTGCCGTGGAGTTTCTTTCTAGTACGGAGTAGCGACCCCGCCCTCTGTACTCTAGTGACTCCTTGGGGTCGGCCACCCTATGTCTCCTCTCAACTCTTCCTCCCTTCCCCTCCGGGAGTGCCCATATTGGGCATAGGTACAAAAGAGATTGAGGTGTCGAATCCCCTCCTCACTAACCAATCCAATAGGTGCAATGAAATAGGCAATAGTCATGTCTTTTAAGAAAGAAAATAAATATATAACAACTTTCAACTTCAGGAAATTAAATGAATTTGAAACCTGGAACCAGTAATGTGTGCTTTAATCAGATGTACATTTACACGTACTTAGTAGTAAGATTTTACGTCTTACTCGTGATGCAAAGGTTTTGCAGAATGAAAAGACTTCAGGAGAGTGAAAAGACTTTACAGAAAAAATAAACAAGATTATTACTTAATTTTTTATGGAAATATCTCAAACTTATGATAATTCAGTGAAAATATGTATAACCATTTTTAAGGAAATCAGCAGTTTTGGAAAGTTGAGTCTAAAGTATTGTTTGGGACGAAGGACATTTTTTTTTAATTCTTGTGCTACTTTCGTGAAAGATATCGAGCTTAAATACCGATTCCTTTTTCAGGCTTCACACAAACACATTTTTCTAAAACCCTTAGATTTAGGCCACTTTAAAAAATGTTTCCGTGAAAATCACGACTCCGAATTTTTGGGTGGGATGGCACTAAACACATAAAGTCTGTTTACCCAACGCGTCTGCAGTTCCCAGTCAAAGTGACCTCAAAGGACGGGACCTCCCCGCCCACTAATGACCGTCATAAATCTATCTCCACACTTCAGAAATGGAACACTGTCGTTGGGGACCAATAGCAGCCCCCATTTGTTGAAAATGACAGTTGCATGTCTACTCCGCGTGGAGTCTCAGTTGCCAAATTTCCAACTTCCAGTTGTTCTGTTTCATTAGGTGCAAGACGGTGATGTTAAAATGTTGCAACATTGTAGAAAGGACCGTCAGGAGGAGGGTCCATGTTGTAAAACGATTATGAGGGTTTGTCAAAGAAAGCGGCCGCCGTGCACTTGCGTTGGGTAGACAGACTTTACCCAAATCTTACGTCAACTTAGAATTCAAATTTTTTTTCAGCATATTTTGGAATGCCTTCTTTTTCAGATAAATTTGCTTAATGTTGCCCAATAACAATGGTCTTATACAATATATTTGTATATATTTGTTCAGTACCATTAACGTTATTCGAACTATAAGGTTGTGGTACATATAAACATAAGTTCACTTGAGTTAGGTATATATTCAGAAAGAACTGAAGAATCAATATTGCACAGCACTATGGTCATTGAATGTATTGTTTATTCATTAAGGCTCTCATATACAGCGTACACCTAGAACTAGGCAATGCTGAATAGATTTTCATACTGATGAAGTTAATTTAGTCTTGTAGAAATAAATACAATGATTTTAAAGCCTGGTTCCTTTACTAGAGGATGAAGGTCTGTAGAAATTTTATGAAGAGTCTTGTAGGTAAAGTAACGGGTACATTAGTTTATAATATGATTTACTAACAATGGCTGCTTGCATGGTTCACAGTGTGGGAGCCTCTCTTTGGAAAATAGGTAATCATGTGTGAGCTTTGTATGTCCAATTCCAAGTCTGGAGTGTAATATTTGTTGTTTTTGCGTTGTATGTTTATTATGACTTTGGTAGGTGTTTAGTTTCACTTATCGGAGTTTACTGTGTACACTGTTTCTAGCTAATGATGCGACAAGTTTTTAATTACTCTTTTTTAATTTACGTCCTCCAATGTTGATGAGTGAAATGGGTGAAATGATGCTCAAATGAGCCCAGAGTCCATAGAGCTTAGAGTTACCCGACATTCGTCTTTCGGTATAAGGGAGACCCACGGAAAAAAGCCTTATCCAGGTAACTCACCCTGACCGAGATTCGAACTCGGGACCTCTTGAACGTGAGGCAGACACGCTACCATCTGCACTACTGAGGCCCTATGACTTATAACATTGTCATGTGGAATACGTATTGGAGGGTATACTGTTGGTTGTTTGGAATGCTATTGTACATTCAAATTATTAATTTATCTTTATATTTCGTTTCCTTTAAGAGTGTCCATATTCGTAATACGCCAATCAGCACGTGAGCACAGGTATGTGTGACTTTATGAATGTTTACTAACAGTAATCCTTTTAATTGGTACATGCAATACAACCAACATAGTGTGAAACTACTGGACACATTTTATGAATGAAGGGCTCTAATTTCCGCGCACTCGTCCTTCATTAATTTACAACCTAACTGGTCGTGACATTACCAACGTAACCACCTGGTTATTATTGATGGCAGTAATTGCAATGTAATTATCTGGTAGGTTTATAACCCTTTAAGTGTTTATGAGCTTCCATTTTCTTTGTTTCAGGTATGTGTTGAATGTCGAGAACCTCTGTTTAGAAAATAGGCGTGCTTTACCGTGAGTACTGAACTCTAATTTATTAACAACACTTCTAAAGGGAGAGATATTTATTTTGAATTTTTCTAAAGATAAAGATAAGTTTACTAATTATTTTATTACAGTAATTAATATATTATTTATAAGATCAAGCGGTACTTAAAATACCTCTGTAATCCAGTGATTGGTATGCCAGTTTTCAGAACCAGAGGTCTCAGGTTTGATTCCCGGCTGGAAGATTGAAGGTTTTATTTAACCAGGATGATTTCCTATTCTCCCAAGGATGAATGTGTGTAAATATAATGTTCATAAAACGAAAACCAACGTAAATAAATGCAAAATTATATAAAGGTAGCAATTGTTTCAAAGGTAGAAACAGCTGAAACGAGTTAAACGTTTAAGGGTGCATGTAAATGAAAGTCACTTCTTCAAAGCAAACTCTTGTCTAGCAGGCAGCGTTTTGGCTTTACAACTTAGAGCTACCAGGTTTGATTCTGAGCTGAAGTCAGCAGTTTTTATTTAACCATAATTATTCTCTATCTTCCTTAGTGTCTGAGGATAGGAATAGATCTGTTAACGTTTAGAAAGTTGTAAAAGTCAAACTGCAGTGACTAAAGGGCAGTTCTTTGTCTTTCTTTTTAATTTAAAGTCCTTCTAAACGACCATATAATTTAAAAGACTCTACACAAATTAAACAATGATTTAATAGGCCTCGCTCTGCAGCTGAGTTGGTAGAGTACCTGTTCGATAGGTTCTGGGTTCAATTCCCGGCTGGAGTCCTAGATTCTCTTCCCCAGAGTCTACAAATGCGAATGACAGGCAGAGAAATGTGCACAAAATCTGAAGAGATTCAATAATAATCATACAGGAACTAATATCAATATTCATAAGTTAATACGTTTTTTAAATAAAAGGTCGCTAATACGACCATTACATATAGGATGATGTATAATTGAAACTAAATGGTAAAGTAATTAAAAAATACCTTTAGACTCCAGCAGTCACTTTAACCTTAACAATCACCAAAGTAAAGGCTTGAAGACAAGCTTAATCTTCAAAATACATTGTTGTATTAAAGTAACTCTTCATTAATTATTCTGATACCATTTAACTCCAGTAATTCATAGTGTCAGTAATAAAATTATCTTACATTATTGCAATTAGTTTTAATTCAGATAGAAATATTCCAATTATTGTAGAAGTTCTCTGCGGAATACTAATTAGTGCTTCACGTCAGTGGAGCAGCTGCCTGCTGTATTAGGGGTTCATATGTTCGGAAATGTTTCTTTGGACAGGATTATTTCCTAACCTTCACAGGATCTGAATGTGAGTGTGCATGCGATCTAATGTGTTGATAAAACAAACACTATTGTGCATATATTTTTATATAAATAACAGCTTTTGGAAGTATAGCAATTATATACCTATAAGAAAATAATTTCTCTCAAACGTTCACCTCAATTAAAATTAAGAATTGTATCTACATGAGTAGAAAGAGCTAACCGGTAAATTTAATAAATAAATGATATAACTTAGAAATCACCTCCATGTTTCTTAATAAATAAACTTAGAAGTCATTCATTTACGTCCTGTAAAAATTTCAGTTTGATATCTTAAGTAGTAGTTTAGATCACGGGTCATAAATTTGGCAAATTTGATGTTGGTAAAATAAGAGGTTTCAATCTTCCCTTAATGTAGTTGACATGCTGCAATGGCATGTTTGGTGTTTACTATAGCTATCAGTTAAGTGCAAACCATTTTTTCTGTGTAATTTACGTCCTCCAACATTAAGTCATATAAGACGATAAATGGAACGGATGAAATGATGCTCAAATAAGCCTAGGGTCCATGGAGCTTATAATTACCCGACATTCGTCTTTTAGAATAAGGGAAAACCCCGGAAAATCCTTATCCAAGTAACTCACCCTGACCGAGATTTGAACTCGGGAGCTCTTGAGGGTGAGGCAGACACGCTACCATCTACGCTACCGAGGGGGGCAAAATTTCAATCGTAAATGTGTAACAGCTCTTCTAATGAAAAGGGGCGACAGATGCAGAGCTTTGTGGCTCTTAAGATGCTCTGAGTGGCACCTTAATTTTGAGAGACGGTTAAAATCGCCCTCAACAACCTGTGAACACTAGTGAATGAGTTGGTTTGCAGACATATTGCGTCGAAGAATGTATGCAACATCGATGACCTTTCAGAGGGTTGCGCGGCTTTTTCCATCGTCTTGACCAGTAAAGGAAACAAAAAGGTGACTTGGCGGCATTTTTGCTTTTTTCCACGATTGTGCAAGAAAGCCAAGGCCTCCTGAACGTGACATGACATACATCGTGCTTCCTGTCCTTGCCGTTCGGGTGTATAGTCAGCGAAGCGAACCACCTGACACATACAGGATGGACGTATCATACCAGATGACTCAAGCTGCCAGGCTCCGCAAACAGAAGACTTTAGCACCTGCTGCATCTACACTCTACTCTTGATCGTAACGCGGAATGTTTGCTGAATATTAATACAACTGCTACAGGGATGTAGGAGCTCAACCACCTCTCCCAGATACCCAAAAAGCAGCCTGTTTTCAGCTTGAGCCAGTAATAAAGTTATAATGGAGGCAGCAAAAATAAATATTTTGCAAGAAATTACCCATCATAATAGCTAAAAATCACCTCAGGAGAATATTTATCAAACAATTGCATCAAAATGGCTAGAACCTTCATAAGGTACAGCCACAAATGACATCTTTCCAAGAAATGAATGCAAGCCAAGAACCAACGAAAATCTTACTATAATATGACAAAAATAACTGGATATGGGAACATCAATCAACTCGTAACTTGGGCTACAGAGAACCTCAAGCACTGAGCCACTTTTTATTTCAATTTATAGCGTTGAAAAGTGTGAGACAAATTCTAATAAACGGTATTATTAAAGAAGACAACGGATCAACGCACAAGTGTATATTCATTAAGACGTAATCTAAACCATTCTCAAAAAATATAAACTTTTTTCCATGTTTAAGCGCTGAAAGGAATCAAGAAGTTTTCATCAAATATTATCTATAACGCGTAAGTTAGGTTGTATATTAGTTAAGAGAATGAGTTTCACATATGTAGTGGACTATGTAAAGAATGTATAATAATGATGATAATGATCATGATGATAATAATTAATAATAATTAATAATAACAATAACAATGTGATAATAAAATAAAAATAATCGTTAAATAATAAAAATAAAAATAAAATAATAATAAAATAATAATAAATTAATCATAACAATAACAATAATGAAGTATTCAGAAGAAAGCTACAAGATGATACATAAATCAAAGTTCAGCGATCAGTTGTTCTCGCTCTCCACTTTTTATTTTGGAAAAGTAGGTATGTAATTATTTTTTATAATTTTTTAAATTGTCAGAAAATGAAATATTCAACTATGTATCACAAATACTCCCTGTTTTACCGCTTAATATGAATATTCCTATGAATTTTAATGTGGCTGGACCTAAGCTCATTCGATAGAGCACCTGCCTGCTGTACTAGGGATTCCGGGTTCGATTCTCGGCGGTGGGGTGGGGATTTTTCTCCGACCAAGATAATTCATCACCAAGTATGAATGAGAATGCGAATGTGTGCGTTGTCTAATGATTAAAACCCAACGATTACGAGTTAGATCCTTCGATATGTTCCAAAGGAGAACGGCTGCCGATAAGACCATTGCAGTTAAATGCTGGGTATAAATGAAATATAAAAAGAAGTTAATGTGACGTTTAAATTTGCTTTTCATTTACTTGATTCAGCAGTTCGATGCAATTCTGTTTAATGTCCAAACAGGAACTGGCCCGTCTCGGTAGCGTGTCTGCTTCACGTTCAAGAGGTTTTGAGTTCCAATCTCGGTGAGTGCGAGTTACCCGGATAAGGTATTTATGGCGGTTTACCTTATCCTAAAGACGAATGTCTGTAAGTTCTAAGGAACTTGAAGTCATTTGAGCATCATTGTGTTCTTTTCATACATCGTTCGATATGGCTTAACATAGGAAGACCTAAATTAAAATAAAACTTAACTGAGTGTTTGGTGTTTTAGCTAGTTCCTGTTTGCAGAGAGGAATTAATATAAAATCCTGTCAGTTAGAACCTTTTGAGAATGTATACAATTATGTTGTGCCAAAATAGTTCAACTAATGTTATTAAATTACTTAAAACAAGGACGAACATTTCCCTTTTAAATTAGTGATCATGTCTTCCAACGATAGAGAGTTTTGATACACAAAGCAATGCCCTTACCCATTTCCATGGGAAGGAACTAGCCGGATGAGCTACGCGCTTACTTCCTTTGCATTTATCATTAATTTTTTCTTCTACTTTCCGCCTTGACACAGTTGGCGGATAGCTAGAACACCGAAGGGTTCTACTTCCGCGGTATCTCTTCGATAGCATCTTCGATCGATTTGTCGCTGCGGATCAGACGACCTTGTTAGAGACGGACAACTTTCCCTGCTGATCTAATTTGTGTTCTCAGATGAATTTAAAAGAAAGAATACCCTATCTGTGGACACAAAAGTTCTTAAACCATAAATATAAAAACACAGGAAATAGAGAGGAAGTAGATAAAACCGGCAGCACTTGAATGACAATTTAATCTACCGAAAATCCTCTCTCGAGACAGCAGGGGGGGGGGGGACACGACAGATAAACAATTTCAATGTTCTGCCCTGCTTCATGCGCGTCTTCTTTTTTTTAATTAAGGCAGAGGAACGAGTTTTAGCTCAAGTGACAGCAAAATAAATGTTCCGATATTTTATCTTGCCAATGCAAAGTAGCGTCAGAGGCGGAAGCAGCAACAGAATAAATGTCACGGAATTTCCCACAGGCAAATTACTCAACGGGAACATCATTCTATTTTATGTAAATAAAAACTGGTTGTGATTCACGTAAATATAATGCCACCAACTTACACAAAATAACATGCTATCGCAGCAGGCTTCTTCGCGAACACAGCTGTAAATGTAACGTTATGTCATCTATCCACCGCCTTCGTCAAATCCCTACACAGGGTGCTTCATGGTATAGTCAAGTCCGTACACTATCCGACAAATTCAGAGAGACTTTGTATCCTGAGCCTTCTTTACACTACTATGCTTGTTTATTGTAGGGATGGGTCCTTGATAATTTTGTTACCTCGATATTAATAATATTTACATGGTATCGATATATACTTTAAAAAATTCCATTGATAATTTTTCGATACTTCGATGGTGATTCTGAAATTTTAATTTTATTTTAAAATCACTAAATATTATTGCCGCAAGTAAAATTCAGTGCCAGTTACGAGATCCAAGAAGAAATCGCTGCATATCTCAACGTCGATTTGTCACCTATTTATAGACCACTGGATTACTGGAAAACAAATTCAAACTTTGCGAAAGTTAAAAAGAAATTAGCCTCTAAATATTTGTGTATTCCATCTGCAACTTTTGTTTTTTTTCTGAGAGCAGGACTCATGTGTGAGACTTGACCCCTAAACATTTCAAATGCTAGTATTTTTGAACAAAAATTTATAAGTGTACTGTTTTGCTTTTAAACATCTAATGTAGAGCTTAAAATAAGCACACTAGTGGATATAAGTCTTGTCTCATTAAATAGATGTATTTAATTTTATAAAGTTTTCCCAAAATTCTATTTTGTACTAAAACTAGAAGAAGAAATGGCGGCAACGAATATCGTAGTTTCGGGTATGTGGAAAAGGTCGTGTATCGTATCGAGATTCGGGTATCGGAAAAAGCTGGTATCGAACCATGACTAGTTTATTGTAATGAGAAAATTTAAACCGCATCCTGTAAATGCATGCATGATCAAAATTTTGTTCATAAGCTAGCTCCACGATATGTGTGTCAAAGCCGATTCAATAGCAAATTTATACACTTTTCTTATATGTCATGTACCTATGTGTGTGAAAGAAGCTCTGAGATGCCACCACGGTAGCGTAAATGGTAGCGTGTCTCCCTCACGTTCATTGTAGATATGACCGACACATAGAAGACACTACTCTTTTGCGCTAAGAAGAACCTCAAGATATATGACTAATTTTCATTTCTGCATTTAGTTGTATGAAATTCTTTGTTTAATGCAGTATGCATTCAACTTAAAAATTGTTGTCAGAGGTTTACCTGAATTGATTGCAACTGAAACTTTCAGCAAAATCGATCGATTACTGTTGGGCATTCTGCATTGTACCTAGGTAAATTAAAGATATTATTACAAATAATGCATGACCTTCTGATGGGTTCATTTGAGAAAGTACCAACAAATAACACTGGACAACAATGAAAATGTTTCGGGCTTAAAAATAGTGAATTTATATGTATTTCCATCTGTTGAATTCAAAAATCACTATAAAAATGATACATTAGCTCTTCTTTTGAAGATAAAGTGACATTTTACTTTTGAGAGCGAAGATTTTAAATTTGGGGGAATTTTTTGGGGGGAAGTTGGCACACCCACAATCAGAGAGAAATTTTGGAAATTAAGTGATGCAAAAGTTTAGGAAGGCATTATTGTCGGACCAAAAATAAGAGAACTTGTAAAGGATCCTGCATTTGACCAAATTTTGGAGTAGAAAGAAAAGGAAACTTGGGAAGCCTTCAAGGGTGTTGTTCATTGATTTTTAGGCAACAAAATAGATGAAAACTACAAGCATTTGGTGACAGTGCTAATGCGAAAATACTGTAACCTTGGTTGCAACATGTCCCTTAAGATCCACTTTCTCACTCCCACCTAGACTTTTTCCCTCCTAGTTGTGGAGCTGTTAGTGATGAACATGGGGAGAGATTCCATCACGGCATTTCTATTATAGAACAGTGATATCAGGGTCGTAGGAACGAAGTAATGCTTGCGGATTAATGTTGTCTTTGTATAAGTATTCTGCGGAACTCCAACACAAGAGGCAAGCTAAAAGACGACGAAGTCAGTAGGCCACCACATGATTCTCTTCAGACACGACTATCTACGAAGAATTTTTCAAGCAATTTAAAACTCTTAGCATGTAATTACCAGTTTCAAAAATCAAATGCACTTTCATTGTTGTTAGCACGTGTGTAATTAAAATGTGACCTTTTCTCTCAATCCGTTAATATGTAATACTTCCACCTTGTGTATATCATAGAAACTAGAGGTAATAAAATATTTTCATTGTCATTTGTTTTTCTCAAACCAAAATTAGTAGGAATTGCCTCATGAAGTGCTCTAAACATTCAAAAAGTATTTTTTTTGTTGCCCAGTGTAATTTACTTTACATGTACAGTAACGAGAAAATTTTCACCGTATTGGCTACATTTCTAAACGTTCTGCAACTTCAAATGCAACGCCTTTTCTTTTATTAAAATAAAATTATTTTCACAATTACCATCTTAATTATTTTGAGTTTAATATTTTGTCACCGATCGCATTTTTTGTGTAAGATTTAACTATATCCAAGCCTACTGTATTGAGCTATTCACATTGTATTTACAAGTAAATAAGCAATAAAGTAATTTCTATAAAGGTTGTGCTCGATTAATATAATATAGAAGATTATTTCTCCGCCTCGATAACGTAGATGGTAGCATGTCTGCCTCACGTTCAAGAAATCCCGAGTTCGAATCTCGGTCAGGTTGAGCTACCTGGATAAGGTCTTTTTTCCGGGGGTTCCCCTTATCCTAAAAGAATGTCGGGTAACTCTAAGCTCCATGAACCCTGGGCCCATTTGAGCATCGTTTCACCCATTCCATTCATCGTCCGATATGACTTAAAAAGTTAAAGGACGTAAATTACAAAACAAAACAAACCAAAACAAAAGATTGAGTTTTTATGAAGTGTTTTACATGAGTAGAGAAGTTTTTGACAGTGAAACATGTCAGAATTTTGTTCATTGTTAATTCGAAGATTTGAAAATTGAAAATCATAACAGCGATCCAATTTTTAAGAGTCGAAGTATTCTTTTGATTTGTTCCAATTTATCCTTTCACCCCAATGGTAAAATCGGCGGCCGTTCTCCTTTGGAACATATTGAAGGTGTTAACTCGTATTCGTTGGGTTTTAATCATTAGGTCACTCACACATTCGCACTCTCATTCGTACTTCCAGACTCTGGGGAAGATGAATTATCTTGAACGGAGAAAAATCCCCACCCCCACGACCGGGAATCGAACCTGGGACCCTTAGCACGGCAGGCAGGTGCTCTACCGACTGAGTTACGGGGCTAGCCAAGTCCAAGTATTGTTTTAGACTACTGAATCATTCTTGTGCATACAACTAAATGTTTAAGGGTGTACTGAAAGTTTATCTGCATTAATAAGAAGTTTACGTAAATATTTTGTAGGGAACAATACGAAGATCAAGTGAACACACATAGATTTTTCTTTATTTTGTCGTGACCAAGAAATTTAGGACAAAAAATGAAATAATTTACGCTTACGTAAACAGATCATTTATCAGAAAAAGTAAGGGAATATATAAATTAAGGAATACGAATCCCCCTCCAATTTGAATATTACTACTGCAGACATACTGGCACCCCATAATCAGCCACGGAAACCTTGTTGAAGGGTAATGTGAATAATGAATCATCTTCCATTTTTAAACAAATACTTGAGGGCCTCTTCCGAGCCAAAACATTAAGAATGCATGTAAGATACTGTCAGAGTTGTCTATATATAAATATTTATGTGGAAAACTTGACAAGACTCTGTTTAGTTTCTTTACGCTTTTCTCTTGTGTTATGTAATAAATGACAGACTTTATGACAAACAAACGTAGCACGAATATAATTTCAAATGTTAGCCACTATGATGGAATATTAATTGGTTTTAGTTTCTCGCCTTTTGTTAGACGGAAGGTGCTCAAATGACAGCACTTATTACGCTGGTTTTTAAAATTCTGTGGGACTCATGTTTAATTCAGGGCGCTTTTTACAGCTGTCTTCAGAAAGTTGGAGTTCAATCCGCTTTTTTTCTTCTCTTTCTTGTTATTTATGGCCTTGTTTCTTGTTTTTTGTACCTTTCAGTTCTCTTAGGTAATCCAAAAGAGATGATGGTTTGCACCTGTAAACATCTTTTTCGTCTTGCAGCTAGCTGATCTCGTAATTAACACAGCTAATTTCAAGAAGCGTATTTACGAACGTGCTAGTGTAAAGGTACCTATGTTTTTCTTCATAAGTAATTTAAACCATGTTTCTTGCTCTATTGATGTGTATTCCGCTGAGCTGCTTTTCTCTGATTGGCTTATGTACACCTTCGGATGACAGTGAATCGTGTGTAATGGGCGATAAATGGGGCCTAAACACTGTCATGTGACAGGTATACATGCCTTCTTCGAGGCAGGTTTCAAGCAGCCTGGCATTTATTTGTTGATAAGAATTTACGTAAGTTTTAGATGCACTAATACCGTGCATAATGTATTTAATTCATTCTGTTATGACCACACAGCGAAACTTGCACACCCATGAAACAGGTTAGGTGTTATGATACCATAGGTTACGTGCAGTGTAGAGGAAACGAGGGGCAAGTCAAAACAAACCGATACGAATGCGACGCAACACTCAAACTCTACGAAATGTTTCGTAAATATAGTCGACAATTCTTGTGGTGCACTTACCTTTGTTAGATATTTTGTTCATCCAGGAAAATAAGTTATGAATAATAATATATACACTTTTTCATACTAAAATTATAATGTATACTTTCAAAAGAAGATACTTCTATTTTATGTGAAATATTTACAACTTCTATATAATTCCTACTAAAAATTCATGGTTAAGTACGCGTTCATTGCTTCTTAATGATATGTTTTTATTGATGAAGAATTAGCAGTACAGTTCCTAATAATATATTTGCTAAAAAGAGGGCTCATATTTCATCTACGGTTTTCAATTAAACGCTGTCTACATAGCGAAAAGGTCACGTGATGAGACAGTAAAACACTAAATATATCATGTGAAATTCTTGTAGTTTGTTACCTTTAAGAGCACTGTCTCTCTAGAACAGATCCTTGATTACACGCAGTTTGGCATATTCAGAATTTGTATCTAGAACTGCAACTGGGCAAGTCCTACTCTTGCAGTGTAAACAACCCTAGAAGTCAGTCATCTGTCTCTGCCATCGGTCGCTCCCTGATTTTGACAGTATAAGATTGACACTTCTCTTTGGATATATTCAGATAAATGATCATGTTAAAGAAGATACCATATTGCATCATAGAGCAGTCTATTCTACGAAGCAGCCAACGAGGTGCCTAGTCACATGATAGGTTAGGGACAAAATTATTTAGAACAGATCTTAGTGTCATTTATTAAGAGTACTGGTGATTAAAAGACGGATTCAGCTGCCCAGTAGATAAGGCTTCCCTCAAACGCTACTGTACACAATTAAATTAACGTGAAGGAATAACTGCACTAAATTCTCAACATCTTACTTTACGAGGAGATTAAAAGCAATCATCTGTGCTACAGAGGTGGGCCTGTGTGTGTGTGTGTGTGTGTGTGTGTGTGTGTGTGTGTGTGTGTGTGTGTGTGTGTGTGTGTGTGTGTGTGTGTGTGTGTGTGTGTGTGTGTGTGTGTGTGTGTGTGTGTGTGTGTGTGTGTGTGTGTGTGTGTGTGTGTGTGTGTGTGTGTGTGTGTGTGTGTGTGTGTGTGTGTGTGTGTGTGTGTGTGTGTGTGTGTGTGTGTGTGTGTGTGTGTGTGTGTGTGTGTGTGTGTGTGTGTGTGTGTGTGTGTGTGTGTGTGTGTGTGTGTGTGTGTGTGTGTGTGTGTGTGTGTGTGTGTGTGTGTGTGTGTGTGTGTGTGTGTGTGTGTGTGTGTGTGTGTGTGTGTGTGTGTGTGTGTGTGTGTGTGTGTGTGTGTGTGTGTGTGTGTGTGTGTGTGTGTGTGTGTGTGTGTGTGTGTGTGTGTGTGTGTGTGTGTGTGTGTGTGTGTGTGTGTGTGTGTGTGTGTGTGTGTGTGTGTGTGTGTGTGTGTGTGTGTGTGTGTGTGTGTGTGTGTGTGTGTGTGTGTGTGTGTGTGTGTGTGTGTGTGTGTGTGTGTGTGTGTGTGTGTGTGTGTGTGTGTGTGTGTGTTTTGTCTGTTCAGAGTGACGAAAAATCAGGATCTTTCAAAGATACGAGTCGATGATTTAAAAAAAAAAACCTTTATTCCACACGAAACTTTCCTTGTTACATCTTAAAAAAATGAAGTTTTCTAAAATTGGTTTTTAATTAAAAAACCGATATATAAAACACTTTCCTGCGAAACGAAATGCCTGTCTTTAATGTTCTGAGAATGTTTTCGGAAGTTCTCTTCATTTCTGATGACTTTCACATAACTGGTACACCATAAGAGTTTGACAAAATCGTATTGCAGAAAATATGCAAGATGTAGATAGAGGAAGAATAGTTTATACAACGCTAGAGAAAATGTGAGAACATAACATAAGAACATTCTGCTTACAATAACATACACATGAAATTAAAGAGGAAATTTCGTTTATAAAACTACAAAAAGTAAAAGTATCATGTTTTGGTAATATCCTTAAGTGTCGGTTTGCATGATGAATTGGATAACAGCTAGACATTTTGTCAATACATTCACCAGCAGTGAAGCTCAGAGGAAACTTATCTTCAGCAAATCTGGAGCTGCAGTTACGAGTTTGTTCAACCATTATTTCTGCAAGTTTTAGTTATGTCGGCCTAATCATGTTCTGCATAATCGCAACAAATTCTCCCTTGTTGTGTAATACTATGGAAGTCCTACGTTAGGATTAGTAGTCAACTTTTTATAAAGGTCAATGCTAGCGTGACATTAACTCTGCATGATCTCATAGGAAACAAACTTAGCATTTCAAAGCGTAATGCTAGGAATAAGTAAATACATATTTTACACGAACAACATCTAATAGTTCGAAGGTACTTAAAGCTATAACATTAATATTTTGGGTAAACACAGTTTAAGTCATTCATGTGTTTGTTTAGTGCCTCCCGTTAGATAAATCTGAACAATTTTTAAAATGCATCATGGTATTGCAGAAAACTGAAAACCTAGAGATATATTTTAATCAAATATAAGAAGTATATTTAAGTAAATAAAACATTAACAGCATTTTTTATGTTAACCTTTCTTCTGAAGTAGAACAATTTCATTTCTTTTATCTTCAGAAGTTCTTTCTCAGCAAGTTATTCTTTAAAAATCTTCGATTTTGAAATCAGTGTGACATAAAAAAGTAGTTCTAGCGAAATCTCTATTTATATTATTGCTCTGGGTGCCTCAGGAGTTAGGCTCTGGCCTAGTAATTCCAAGGTTGTGGGTTCAAAACCGAACCAGTTGATGGTTTTTAAGTGTGCTTAAAAGTGACAGGTTCACGTGAATCTGGCATGTAAATTAGCTCTTGCAGAACGAAATTTCGACATTTTCATATGATCATTAACAAACATATAATTTTGCTGCTAGCTGCATCACCTACATCTAAGAAATCATAATAAAATTTAGATTTTAATGTATAAGTAGTTGCATGTGACATTCTGTATTAATACTTTTACAAACCTACTACCAAATGACTGTCCTTGTTGTTACCGATAAACACTAGCTAGATGTTAAGATATATTTGGTGTGGGAATAATAACTTTATCATGAAAAGAATGTTTTTCGATATGTAGTGTCTTGGTACTTCTGTTTCTTTACACGACCACGAAAAAAGAATAAAAAAAGAAGAAGAAAATGGATTAGTGGCTTACCGTTTGAAAATAAAGTGCAACTATTTTACATTTCAAAAGAAATAAGAAAATACATATTGAAAGTCACCTCGGCAGCATAGATGGTAGCATGTCTGCCTCACGTCCCGAGTTCGAATCTCGGTAAGGGTGAATTACCTGGATAAGGTTTTTCCGGGGTTTTCCCTTATCCTTCAAGACGAATGTCGGGTAACTCTAAGCTCCATGGACCCTGGACTCATTTGAGCATCATTTCACCCAATCTATTCACCGTCCGATATGACTTAACATTGGAGGACGTAAATAACAAAAAAAAACAATAAAATACAATTATATATAATACAATTACAATTATTCTGTTGGAATAATTGGAAGATAGTGAACTTAAATACAAGTTTGATATATTAATCATTGTTTTTGCTGATCTTCAGATGGTCATTTAAAGTTTTATTTTATTTTATTCAAGGTGACCCAAAAGTGTATTTCTGGTGAAATCTTGGTTTAGTGTTTTTTGATGGAATATTGCTGCAGGTAAATAGTAGAGGAGGAAGTAAAGGTATTGGAATTAGAGGTCCAAAGCTGTCGAAAGGCTTGAAAACTATAGAAAACGCAACAGATGCCAAACTTAACAGAGAATCAAATCAGTTTCTCGAGCACGCAATGGACCCTAGATATTACGAAAAGAGCCCGAGGGGGTTGCAGATAGCTCTCCGACCGATAAGAAACCGAACAAGACGTTAGAAGCCTGAAGCGGTCGAGAGTTCGACTCTGGTATACCTCAAGTCTGACAGTTGGCGAACCGCTTGTAGCGCCTCGGGGGGACCATGTTTCAAATAGGACAATAAACAGCTGCCGGCCGACTGCTAGCCCACATTGCCCATCATCACCGTTACGAAACAAGGAATAATGCATTTGGTTAAAGCTGGTAACAATCCTGTTTAACTCAATTGATTTACAAGCCTCGGTGAAATCGTACTGCAATATAATTATGTGGATTCAATTAACAGAAAGTTTAAATATGTTCTCTTAAAATATAGATCTAAATTTATATATTTGTTCACTCTATAAGTACTGAAATACAAGATAAAACTGGGTAAAAATATTGTATTCTGATAGTTTATACCTTCATTTTAACACACCGCATTTGAATTACCAAATTGGATATCTAACACTTCGCAGTAATTTAAGTGTTTACGAAATGCCTAACTGTGCATAAATACAACATAATTTAAAAGTATTTTTCACCATTTAAAGTTCTCCATACTATAACAATTTTGTAATTACCCCTTATTTAACGATGCCAAAACTCAGTTTGCTTCTCCCGAAACGTTTTCTCTTAATCATTAACATATCTATGTTAACACCTCAATTTATAACTATTTATTTCAGAAACTTCAAATTCACTTTAATTAAATTTGTTGCCACTTAAATGTGGCACCTAAAATATTAAGGCGTTACGATAAAATTGAGGGTGTTTCTAAATTCTGTTGGTACTCCGTAGGTAGTTCTATAATTTTGTACTTATGAGAAAACTTGAAGTGGATGAAAGAAAAGATAATAATAGAGCAATTGGTGGAATGATTGCGGGGAAACCAGAGATCCCAGACAAAATTGCCCCAGCACCGTGTTGCCCACCACATATCTCACCTGGGATGGAACTCGGGCTGCCTTGGTGAGAGTCAAGCTGGCTAGCCACTCGGCCATGGCGCAGACTAACAAAAGTATGGAGCTATAACTTGCCTAAAACAGCATACAAACAAGAATTTTTAAATTCAAGACGCTTATCCAGTGGAAAATGTATATAGTTGCAGTGACAAGTGGCTGCTTAATATTGACCTCAACGTCACGTAACACTGATCGCTATATCGTGGATGCCGATTCATATCGTGCAGGTACTCGTCATCTGCGTCGATATTTGCAACCACCGGAAAAGATTATATCAATGTCTATGCCCTGTAAAAAGTAACATAGACATTGATGTGGTCATGTTAGCGCGGTTTTATGTACTATATACTCGTAAAAAGCTTAAGAGTAAATTATGCGAAACAGGTTTCCGTGAGCAATGCGTTGTATACGTTTTAAACATGCCTAAGTCCTACACATCTGTCTCCGCTCCTCTAAAGGAGCTAAAAAAGTCTTTCTCCTTCAGATAAGATTTCAGGATTAGTTTTCTATCTTTTCCGCTGCAATAACACATTCCATTTTAACCCTTAACCTTTCAGGAAGGTTCTGAACAAAAATTATTATGAATTGGGAGACAGAAACCTCTTTAACATTTATTTGTAATACAATTCTTTCTGTTCCTGTTCCTCCTTATTTTCTAAGACAATAGAGATGATTAAATGAATGAAAAATTCTAGGGATAATTGCTTAATATTTATCTTTCCAGCGCCCTAAAGCACCAACTCCTACCATTCAAGTTTCGACGACTATTATGTATTACTTCTCGATTACTTGTTTTAGGTTATGCATAGTTCATTCGAAACATGAAAATCACTGAATTATATTCAACTGTTGCGATAGAAAACCCCTTCAAGGAGCAACTTATTAGAACATTTATTATAATATTTTGAACTTATTTCATTTGAAGTAAACACAAATATCTAACAAATGAAAGTTTCAACAATAGGAAATGAAAACAAGAGAATTTTATATGAAAGCTAGCGCTTCTTAAGTGTTTGCTCTTCTGCTTTAAACAGTTTTTCCAGAAATATGCAAATAATGAAGTGACGCCCGCTTTTACTACATACGGCACCGCAAGCGATGACACTGATGATATATGAGATGAAGATGGAGCACCGTTGGAATGAGATGGCGGGGAAACCGCAGATCCCGGAGAATACCCGCCCCAGCGCCATGTTGTCCACCAAAAACCTCACTTTGCGGTTGCCTGGAATCGAACCCGGGCCCCCTTGGTGAGAGCCAAGTGGTCTAACCACTGAGCCACGGCGCGGCCTCAGAAATTCATATTATGGACACCATACAGAAAAATATAATTATTTTAGGATAATATAAGTATAGTTTCTTAAACAAGAAAGGGCTCTTATGCACTTCAGGATTTTCAGTGTTTCTGTAAACGCGCAAAATAAGGACAGACAGTTAAAAATAGTGCTTCCATAAAGCAGAGTTAAGGTTCTTTATAGAATAGTTGCCATATATATGAATAATTAATAAACCTTTTTGGAGGAGGAGAGATATTTTAATCTAAAGTGCGATCCATATAAACCTGAACCATTTCAAAAAGCCAATACTTCTGAACCAATAAGAGGACACACGTGCAACTTTGGGAGAATATAATACACAATTGACAGATTACATTACACTATTTACATCTCAGAGAAAATGTTGTAAGTGTCCTCTACCAGCCTCTATACATGTTTGCACTCGTCTCACCATATTTTCTGAAGTTATATGCAGAAGATATCGAAGTTTATTTCCAGCAAAATGGAGCAACGTGCCATACGTCTAATGACACCATGGAACTTGTAATCAGTTTCTTGGATAATCGAATAATCCCAGATCCGCTGACCTAACCTCACCGGATTTTTTCTCGTGGGGGTATCTAAAATAGAGCGTACAAGAATAGGCCATGGACAGTTGATGTTCTCAAGGAATCCATTCGAACCGAAATAAGTAACATTGGCGAGGATACTCTCCGTAAAACTTCAGATAATATGGTGAGACGAGTGCAAACATGTATAGATGCTGATGGAGGACACTTCTAACATTTCCTCTGAGATAAAAATAGTGTAATATAATCTCCCAATTGTGTATTATATTCTTACATTGTTACATGCACTTTGTATTTCTTGTACCACTGAAGTGCTTATATTTTAAAAGTTGAGTTTGAATATTCATTACAGTAGGTTTACGTCAATTTTTATTCTTTATTTACTAATTAAACATAATGTATTATAACTGGTTATTGAATCACGAGTAAACCTTTTTGATTGTATAAGAGGTGGTAGTTCTACTGACACTGTGACTCAACTTCTTAAGCAGAAATCTGGATTCAAATGTCTTGTCTGCAAGTGTAATTAAGCTAATACAGGTGACACACCTTTCATCAATCCCTTATGATCTTGAGAAATAGGCAAAGCGTTTGCTCTTCATTGTAAATTCTTTTTATTACACCTAAATGCTTGTATACACATATGTGACAATTTTGTGCACAGTTCTGTAAAATCTTCTTGGGTATTACTCCTTGGAACGCGAATTTAGGGTAGGTCCTATTATAGGAGTTTTGCTAATTACTAGTTTTTATTTTCAGGATATACTAAGATTATAGGAATTTGCCTAAAAGTATTAATTTTAATTTGGTGTAGGCTCTTCATTCAAAATTGAACATTTTTATTAATTTTATGTATACAAGTGTTTTATAATTCTTGGCATAATATTGACTTTTAAATATATTTTTAAAAACGATCAGAAGAAAATAACTCTTTGGAATAGAAAAACTGTTGCTCTAAAAATGTTTCTATTGTTAAGTACATCTTCGATGTATTCAAACCGAACGGTTTCTTTTTTGCAAGTGTATGCAGCTTTGTTTGCTCCAATATTTTTTGAGCAGAATTTTATATGAATTAGTATCAATGTCCTATTTTCTCATAAAGTGCCGAAGACAGCTATATAAATAAAATATTAGGATGATAAAAGCAACACTTGTGGTTGTTGTAGTTTTAATTTGACATTAGTAGGATGGTTTTGTGACACTTATTTTAAAGTTAAATCAAAAGAATATTATAATTAGACATGTCCAGTCCTCCTCAACACAAAAAGTTATGTATAAAAGTATATCAGTGAACTAAAAGGTCATAGAATTTAAAACAATAGGTAAATAAATTATCAAAACATTAGTAGAGTAAGATTCTAATTTCTGTTTGATTACTTTCTAAATATATTATACTGATCTTGATATTGTGTAAAAGAGGAGGAGTAATATATTATTATATAACGTTCCAAAGATTGATGTGAAGTGAGAAACGAAAGTGCTTCATCACTTGCTTTATAGAGGAGAGAATGTCTTGCTACACAATTGGTCATTGAATCCTATTAAGGACAAAGAGTCCTCCAGCAGCAATGTGACCAGTTTAAAGACTGGAATGCAACACCTGGAAGTTTCATCCTTTTACGCTCTCTGGGTAAGATTCTTGAAGTACTTACCTACTGTCTTTTGTTTTCATTGTCTTTTGGCTACTGTGCCGGTATTACTAAATGCTGATATATTAATATTTTATTCTCTTAATGAAATTATTGTTAAATGTATTCAAACTCAACATGTCTATCATCGATATATTCTCAATAAGTCTAATAAAACATAGTATAAAATAGAATAGCCAGTAATTGTATTTCTTTGTGATTTCAGCGTTTTTAGTGTTGTGGTGTGCACGGTCCTGAGCGTTATAGCAGCGTTTAATGATCAGTTTTGAAACGTAAATCCCAACAGGAGATGAACACTAATGACTTATGAAATGAAGCAAGTTTGGGAAGGGTTTGTTAGTGTAGGTTTATCTACATTTGTCAGTAATGAGGAGTGAGTAACACATGGAGAAATCTGTAGCTGCCTATGGCAGGTTGAGGTAACAGTGCGAGGTGTGCCAGGTGTGTACCTGCCCTAGAATTAGGCTTCAAAGCGAAATGATGGAATTAATGCAGTTTCTTTTTCAATCCCCGGTTACAAATTAAAAGTTGATTCAAGAAAAGTAGACCTTATAATAAAGAGTTACATCTCGATGATCAATTAAAATTTCACAAACAAATAAGGGCACAAATTAAACGCAGTGATTATTTTAATTTGTTATCTGAAACCTATTTTGAGGGAAATGAACCTGAAGGCTTACAGAATTAATATGGGCGAGGTACGTGAGACTTGTTCCTTTAAATAATATATTAATTTATTTATCCCCCAATATGAAAATAAATATTTGATCTGAAGGTTATTGTAAACCACAACAGAGTCAAACTGAAAAATTTAATGCCATGGCCGGCATTTGAACCACGGATCTCTTGGTTTCCGTTCAGTCGCTGTTACCCATTGAGCTACCATGGCCAACGTGCCGTTTTGACATTAAATTATCCAGTTGACTCTATATATGCATATATATTTCCGGTAGACCTCTAGAGACTCTCGTATCCGAGATACATCGTTTGTGGCGACCTCCTATTGTAAGTACTTCATCATTAAATTTCAAGAGGTCCCGAGTTCGAATCTCGGTCAGGGTGAGTTACCTGGATAAGGTTTTTCCGGGGGTTTCCCTTATCCTGATAGACGAATATCAGGTTACTCTAAGCTCTATGGACCCTGGATACATTTGAGCATCATGTCATTCACCGTCCGATATGACAACGTTGGAGGACGTACAATTAAAGAAAAAAAATCATCACTAAACTCTTATTATTTAAGTTAATCGATGAAAATTAAACAACTTCTTCACACTAGCTGTGTATAGCCTAAGATTTTGGATTGATAGAGCCAAACTCAAAAATTCAATGCCATAACCGGGTTTTGAACAACGGATCTCCTGGGTTCTGTCCAGTCGCTCTTGCCCATTGAGCTACCATGACCAACTGCAGTCTGGAGAGCTGCAGAATTTAATGTCAAGACGGCACGTTGGCAATGGTAGCTCAGTGCGTAAGAGCGACTGCATGAAAACCAGGAGATCTGTCGTTCAAATCCCGGTCATGACATTAAATTTTTCATTTTGACTCTGTCTATCCAAAACCTTAGCACATACACGGCTAGTGTGAAGAAATGATTTAATTTCCATCAATTAATTCAAATTGTATTATATTTTATTTTCATTTTCTATATAGAATCCATTGAAATTATATTTGAAAGAAATTCTATCTATCAAATATAAATGGCAATTGAGTTTAAAGTTATTTAACTTTTTGTGTAGAGCTCAGAACGTTTAAATCCAGATAAAATAAAGTTGATATGAAATTTTTATGTAACTTTAAAATACTTTGAATAAATGAACTGACTTACTTTTTTAGCATTTAGCCAAAGGTTTATTTAAAACAAATTGTAAAACCGGCTTGTTTTATATTTAATTAAATCGATGAAAAGAGAATTAGAGTGTCACTTTCAATTGCTCTATTATCGCAGAACCAGATGCTACAGTTAATGAATAATGGATTAATGACTAAGGAAAACTACATCTAAAAATCTAAATTAATCTGTACCATTTTTGTTACAAAAATAGTGTTTCGATTCGAGAATATAATTAGATCTTCTAAAATATGTATGAGAAATATTCTGTAGGAACATAAATACTTTCACAGAAAGTGTAACACCAAGCAATACAGTAGTGATGTAAAAGTAGCTTGGAGACAAGTTTCTGTCCTATGGGGCGTTTACTTTCAAGAGGTAAGATTCTTGGAACCTATTCTGGTCTTGAGGTACAAAAACGACATGGTACTAACCTGTTTGACAAATGAAGCTTTCGTAAGTGAGCTATAACTTGAAATTTCCTAAAATATTATAGCTATTTATTCTATTAATTTTC
Source organism: Mantis religiosa (assembly GCA_030765055.1). Lineage (NCBI taxonomy): Eukaryota > Metazoa > Arthropoda > Insecta > Mantodea > Mantidae > Mantis > Mantis religiosa. The sequence goes on along the minus strand of JAUKNK010001273.1, from coordinate 10,354 downwards.
TAATTTTGATTCACAAGATAAAGGTTTCATTCTCGTAACAATTAACAAATGATTTTTCAAATTTTTTCAGAAACGTAGAAAGTTATAGGTGCCCCAAAATAGCGCTATTACTTTCTCTACTAGTTACCAATAGTAAGTTCTGAAAGAGCTGTTCAACCTACAAATAGTACTTATGAAGAATTTACTGGAAATACAGTTTTGGGGTCTTCTGAAAAAAAAAAAGAAATTTCGAATAACGTCCATATCTGTGTGAACAAATAAAATAAAATAAAATAAAATAATCTGCACACTATAACACGACACCTAATTTCTTAATCCGGGGTAAATACTCAGAATTTTATTCATTCATTAAAACATCAAAAAGATATACAGAAACGTACACAATTTATAGATGATAAATAAAAAAATAATAATAAAAAATTACAGACATTTTAAATATACACAAGACAACAATTTTGTGTGTAAAATATACACAACAAAAATCCACACCACACTTCTAAAAATAAACACACATAAAAATAAATTTAATTTAAAAAATACAATTAAAAATTTAATTTTTCCTAATCCATTCCTTTCAAATTGTTATAAATTTAATTTAAATTTTTTAACAAAAATGTCAAACATATCCGGGGGCTACCATTGGTACTGGTATCCAGCACTACTATTTAACCAGACAAAGATATCCTAACCACACAAAGCTCTCAATTACAGATTAATTAATTACCATCCATAAATATTAAAAATGAACAATTATTAATTTACCTACGTTCAAAAATTAATAAAATATTCTTACAATTCATGATAATTTAAACAACAAAAATATTATTAACATAATTATATAATATTTCAAATTATTATTGAGAATCATGAATATAAACATTTATAACTTAATATATATATATATATATATATATATATACGACTTTACTCTAACTTCCTAAAATATTATTTATAAAATTGATATCACAATTAAAATTTAAAGCCAAGAAAAATTTTAATATACACAATTAATTTCCACTTCCAATTAAAACAAATTTTAATACAAAACATTCTAAAAAGTGCAAATTTAAAAATATAACCAAATATTAAACTTATTTAAAATTTCAATGTTTATTATTTTATTTAATAATACAAATATTATAAGTCTATCACTTTTTATATATAAAACAGTTTTAATATTGCACTTGTCAATTTCTATTTAAAACATAAACCTTTATAACTTCCAATTACAGAAAATTTATTTATTTTCAAAAATAATAGTCATAAAGGCATTTCACAAATAATAATTAAATTAAAAAAAATATATCAACATCATGCAGCTTCTCATTCAAAAGAAATTGAAACTCTAATATCTAAACAAATTAAATATAGAACAGCGTAACTCGAAAGGACAAAGTCACTTAAATATTAAACTTAAGTGCAGCATCTTGCAAGGATGTGACAAAACGACCCTCCCCCACCTCAAAACACACTTTATTCTTCATTATTTTCGATTTTTACCAAAAATAGCCTCAAGGATTGTGACTAATAGACTGGAAATAGCCTGTAAATAATTATATTTCAAATAACTAGAGCATCACTGGTAAACCGTAAGAGATTCAGACAAAATCTCACTCACAAGAATTGCTAACCTCATAAACGCACACGATTTATGACAAACAACAATTTTGTGGCATTAAGTATTTCTACCTTATTATTTATCACCGTTTGAATTTTACAATATTTAATTGTTTCAATACGCTATAAGTTTTCTTTTCTTTTCTGGAGTCATGCAAACAGCATACATTTTAAATCCATCATATTGGGATTTTAAATTTTTGAATATATCTTTAAAGAGCTTTAATTCAGATTTATCTTGTTTAACAAGAATTAGAGGAGGAATAATGGCAAAGAGGAGCCGCTGTGAAAAAGAGAGAATAGGTTTTATATATGCAATGACAGGGGATTTAAATAATGCCCCACCTTTTTACTTCTTAGGAAACGTAACGTACTGGTCCTCCCATTTCCCATGGTAATTTGTTTCGATTGTTTGTTGTGTATCTCTTGATGTTTCCGCGCCTGTGATGACTCACAGTCGTATAAAGACGTTTATTTCTAACTTCAGAATCAACATAATAAATATTTCGCCAGCCCCCTTCCACTATCCCAACTCTTGTCTTCACTCTGAATTTACAGTGCTGAAAAACGGAATCACACAGTTAAAACCCTTTTCTTTTTTTTATTTCCGTCTTTCTTTCTCTCTTCTTCGTTTCGCCTTTCTCTTGTTTTGAAAACTAATGGCTTAACAAGTTGTCAGTGATCCAATGAAACAGGTTCTTGAAAGTAGGAAGCAAACTGCAGGATGGCCTTTAAATCTGCAGCGCTCTTCGGACCGACCGTCGCGTCGTCCTTGTTTTTTGCTTATGTGGTTCAAGTTTTGTCATCGCGATCATTCAACTGTCTTTCACAGAAACAATAGCATAGCGTCTTGTCAGGTGAAATTTGTTATAGTGCTTTAAAACGTACACATAAGCCGACAGAATTCCTCCGTGATTCTCACCCCTTCGTTTTCTTAATTTTACATCAAATATGATATATAACTAACTACATTTGCATTTCATTGAATCAAAAGCTCCTGGAATATCTGAAAAAAGTTCCTAAATTATTATTGGAAAGTACATTTCTGCACATGAAATGATCAAAAAGATTTTAAAAATCATAGAAAATATTAAAAATGGAAAACGTCGACGTACACAATAACATATGATCCAAGTCTTCAGGAATAGACATACCTCTTTCACACGTGTAATGGTAACGATGAAAAATATGCATAGGAATGAATTTTTAAATTAAACCCAGTTTGCATTAAAATCAAACCATTACTTTGTTTGTCATTTACGTACTCCAACGTTGTCATATCGGACGGTGAATGAATTCGGTGAAATAATGCTCAAATGAGCCCGAGGTCCATGGAGCTTAGAGTTACCTGATATTCGTCTTTGAGGATGAGGGAAAACCCCGGAAAAACCTTATCCAGGTAACTTACCCTGACCGAGATTTACCTGGATAAGGTTTTTTCCGCCGTTTTCCCTCATCCTCAAAGACGAATGTCAGATAACTCTAAGCTCCATGGACCCCGGGAGTAATATACGGGGTGTTAATTTTTATCGTCATTTCCCGCCCTCCAATCGAGCAAGAATGACGTTATAATTGACTGGTGAGTCTATTTATGGTCTATCTGGAAATCATAGTGCCCTCTACGGAGAAAAAGTGGTAATTTTTGCGGAACAGTAAGCAAATTACAGCGCTCTCTGTGTGGCTGCGCCAGTAACTAATACAACCAGCTTCCCCTGGATATGAACACAGACCACCCCGTCTTCATGGTTGAATGTTACTTTCATGCTGGCATTAAATTTCATGCGACATATACATATGGTTTAAACTGCTTTATGGAAGAGTTTATGCAAAGCTATCCGGTATTCAGACAAGTCCTTCGGAGTGTAACGTTGTCGAAGGTACAGTCAAATTGACGGAGTATTCCAGGGCAGGCCATTCCCGCCTTCCCGCGCAAAACACTGTCACTGCTGACTGAGGGGCGTGACGTCACTGAGAATACAACGCAAGAGCGCTTACACGTGAATGTGCGTAATTCAATATTGTGATTGCACATTATAAGATAAGATAAGGCGCTGATGCATGCAAATTCCACAATCCTTCTGATGAAATAAACGAGATGCAGTTGCTTATGAGCTATTGTAGTTATTGGCTGTGTTTTTTGTCGTAACATTATGAAAACCATTGCGCTGTTGCTGAAAGCAAACATGCTTCGTATAAAACTACGAATGTGATTTTCCATTGTTTGCCTAAAGATCGAGAACTACAGCGCAAGTGGGTTTTACGCTGTAAAAGGGCTGATCCGGTTAATGTGAATAATGCAAGGATTTGTTCCGATCACTTCCTGCCCGAAAACTATGAACGGGATTTAAAAAACGAGCTGTTAGGTTTGCCGCTGAAAAGAAAATTAAAGGGCGAAGCTGTACCGTCATAGCAAATTCCTAATTGGCATGGGGATGTATTTGAGGCGGTAGTAGCAAGTACCAGCAAAACCAATTTGCAGGTAATTATCAGATACACATTCCATTTATGTATTTGTTTCTATGTGTACAGTGAGTTTATTCGCTCTTTTTTTATAAGAAAAGTTTGATGCGTGGAATAATAATAATAATAATAATAATAATAATAATAATAATAATAATAATAATAATAATAATAATAATAATAATAATAATAATAATAATAATAATAATAATAATAATAATAATAATAATAATAATAATAATAATAATAATAATAATAATAATAATAATAATAATAATAATAATAATAATAATAATAATAATAATAATAATAATAATAATAATAATAATAATAATAATAATAATAATAATAATAATAATAATAATAATAATAATAATAATAATAATAATAATAATAATAATAATAATAATAATAATAATAATAATAATAATAATAATAATAATAATAATAATAATAATAATAATAATAATAATAATAATAATAATAATAATAATAATAATAATAATAATAATAATAATAATAATAATAATAATAATAATAATAATAATAATAATAATAATAATAATAATAATAATAATAATAATAATAATAATAATAATAATAAAACTGTTTTTATTAATAGGCAATATCAGCAAGAGATCGCCGGTGCGAAGTTAGGACCGTGCGAAAGAGGGCGCTGTCTACTACAGTATGTTTATCTCCCCCCCACCCAAAAAAATGGACCCGTCGACCAGCACGGAGGTAGCTCCTGACCACTCTGTTGTTGCTGAAGAGGAAATAATTAGACTAAAGACTCGGATGCAAGCCCTGAAGAAAGAAAACAGTGTTTTGAAACGGCAGAACAAAGTACAGAAGTAATATTTTGTAGCTTCCATGGAATGAGTGCTGCGAAGTGTAATGGAGTGATGCAAAACTTAATTTCTATAATAAGTTCCAAGTTTCCCGAAATTCATCACAAAGTGATCTCTCTTAATGTGAGGACAAGAACCTTCATTAGAATTAGGCACTTAAACAAAAGAGCGAAGGCAGAAATAATCAGGAAACTTGCAGCAAAGAAAAATCTTCAATGGGTTGCTTCGTCATTTTCTTGAGCTACACTGATTAAGTACATATGAATAGTAACATGTTTTAAACTCTTAATACAACTGCTAGAAATAACCTTCATTATAATACACAAGTGGGTGTTTATTCCTTCCGATTTTACACGTAGCAGAGCTTAAATAACACACACTGAGGGGCTAGTGTTTAACTCTCGCGGTTGAACGGTATTCTCAGTGATGTCATGCGCGTTAGCCAATGGCAGCGCGACTCTCCGGAATGGCCTACCTGAGTATTCTAGTTGCCTTGAAATTGACGTACTTTTGTTTGCAACATAAACGTCTTACGTGTTATCAGTATACGGTATAAATTTTTGTCACTCTCGTGTTTAATTAAAATGTCTATTCATGTTGACATCCTTATGTCTTTTAAAACCAAAAGGTGCATCAAACATTTCCAAGATACATGATCAGTTAATCGCAAAAGTAAAGACATTGGACGCTATGAAGTGACTGGTCCCAATCTAGAAGCAGTAAATAATGTTATGACAGAAAGCCCTCAAGCATACCTTCTCGCAATACAGACAGTGATTAAGGGGAAGAGAGAAAGGAAATATAAGACAATGGACACATAAGACCATGTACTAGAGATATTTTCTTGTTTAGACTTGGATAAAAGCTTTATACATATTTTAACACTAATTTATTTTTCATTCATAGAACATGTGCTGCTAATCTTCTGGTTTGTAATGAAGTTACATTGTGAGGAAACTGTGGGTGATAGAAAAGATTTGAGATCAAATTGAAATATTTGTATTTTATGTGACAGGTTTAGAATATGCGTATATATGTACTATAACAGAACAGATGTTCGTTGTGAAATAAGTGTTCATTGACTTATCATTTCGTATATTCTTCATGATATACTTATATGGCTGCAGAATTAGCTTTGCAGTGCATTGCATTGCAGTATATGATTTTTTATAAACAGTTATCGTATCTACGCACCAGGCGAAATTACGCACCTTTATATTACGCGGGCAGACCCACCTCTCAAATTGTATATTTAGCTGCAGGAGAGGAAGGCCTCAAAGCTGCTGTCAACACATCTAATACGATCGCAAGCCGCTAGGGGAATCGTATATAAGCTCGCTCCATCAGCGATGCTATTGATGACATCAAATTTTGCGTGGTAAAATTGCAGATTAAAAATGTACACCGTGTATAATTTCAATGTAAGGATTTCAGTGGAAATATATAATTTGTATAAAAACATTGTGATAGATCTGTGTGAATGCATGTGTGTGTGTATGTGTGTGTGTGTGTGAATTTGATGTGCTGCGCTGCACCCACATGACTTTCTCCACTCTTGTACAAATTGCCTTTCCCAAACTTAAAAGGGAACGATCACTATGCCCATACTTGTATTCGCTTGGGAGCTTAATGACATCATCTCTGCTCTATGTGGAACATGTGCACCAAAAGTCTATTGCGGGGTAGAACCGCAACCCCCAAAACTAAGCCAGAGAAGTGCCGCATGCGACCACTTACAAGTAGCTGCTGGACATCTCTCGTGAGCTCAATGCCGGCGCTCCTTACGTATGCCCTGGGCAGATCACTACCCGTCAGGTGTAAGCAATCCCTGCTGGGTTATTATGCCTATAAGTTCCTACGTATTTTAGACTTTTTTCGGGTACTTCCAGCTATACCTATTCCGCATCAAGTATGCCATCAAACTCTGAAACGAATACAGTTATGAGCATAGTGATAGTTCACTTGTAAGATACTCCTCATTTACTTCAGGTGAATTAAACATTTGCACAAATTATGTGATTCTTATTTTCTTTTAGGTGCAAACGTTATCTTTTGGTGTAATTTTGTGTCCTCCAACGTTAAGTAATATCGGATGATGAATGAAATGTGTGAAATGATGCTCAAATGAGCCCGGTGCCCATGGACCTCAGAGCTACCCGACATTCGTCTTTCAGGATAAGGAAAAACCCCGGAAAAACCTTATCCAAGTAACTCATCCTAACCAAGATTCGAACTTGGGACCTCTTGAAGGTGAGGCAGACACGCTACCATGTACGCTATCGAGGAATGCAGTAGGTTACAAGAAAAATGGAAATAAGGTATGCTTTAAGCGATAGTCAAATCCTTTAAAACCGGTAGCTATGAAATGGCTTTGAGATCCGTTCTCTTTTCATATCCAAGGGAGAAAAAATGTCTCACGAAATATTGAAACATTCAGGAAATAATAAATATATACGAAATGTTAAAAGCGAATCAGTCAAATTCCTTATTGGATAAAATGGAGTACCAGAATTTGTCTCCAACCCATACAATATAGACTCATCCAAGGTTTGGTGTGGACAGTCGTGGTGAAGCTTGACTTCCAACCACTCAGGTGAAGTGAGCTGTGCTGCGTTTGTACAGGACTTGAATTCAATACAGTATGAGATACCTCACCAAGGGCTGCTTAGCACCACGAATGTTACCGAAGTTTTGCCAACATTAGGTAAAGAAATACACTACAGGAAACTAGAAGCATCACCACGTCTCACTGCACTCGACTATATGCGCTAGCAAATCGTTTATGATGCAACAAGTAAAAGATGACACACCTTCAGAATTCTGTACAGTCATTAACTTATTCGCTTGATGCTAATTCACTGTCGGGTTCAGCAAATCAACGCCTCCCAACTTCGCAAAGACACCTGAAAGAAGTTTCTATCTATTTTAATTTGCATATAAATTACGACTCAGATTTGATTTTCATGTAGTGTTACTAAGGTCAAGTTACACTGGGAAATAAATTGGTAAGGCTTGACTTCCCTTTTCTTCTACAGACATCCTTGAACAAATACATCACTGCTTCAGTGAATACCTTGCATATATTTAATTTTTTTTTTTGCTATGTGTAAAACAGTAGTAAATGTGATAAAAAAACAGTTGATTTATAGTATTTATTAATTACAAGCTAGTGACATTTTCTCCTTTAAGTAGTTTCCTTATTGCCTTTAGAGTGTAAATGATCGCATTAGATCTACTTTTTTGTGTAGTAAGATTTTGTAAATTGAAATTTTAAGCTCAAAATTCAATTTTAGATTTTATACGATGTAAAGAGCTAGAACTGTACGAGCATTCCCGCAGAATGCTTGGAGTAAGGTTATTAAAACAAGTTTCAGAACGGGACCCACCTGGAAGAGAGAGACGTGGTCGACCTAGACTAAAATGGGTGGAGAATATTGACAGAGGAATGAGGGAATTAGGTCTGGAGGAATTTGATTGGAAGGATAGAGATGAGAGAGAGGAAGAGAGAGAGAGAGAGAGAGAGAGAGAGAGAGAGGGAGAGAGAGAGGGAGGGAGGGAGGGAAGGAGGGAGAGGAAGAGAATAAAAGACTGATCTTTCGATTCAGGAAGATGCTTTTAATTGTAAATCTGTTTTATGTATAAATAGATTTTGTAATCAATTACGGTTTACCTAAAAAAAATAGAATGTAGAGGATTTTTCCAGAAAATTCAAGATATATTTAGAGAAAGCAAGAGATTATGTTACATTTTCAATGGAAAGATAGTTCGGGTTGAAGAGATTTTGTTGAAAATCTATATGCCGAATTCTTTGAAGATGCTGAATTTGAATTCTGAGTTTGATATTTATTTCGGCTTTTCATTTTTGATGTCTGCTGTACAATGCGCAAGCACACACACCAGGGACGTTTTTCTAAGAAGAAAATATCTTTTGGATACAAGGAACCTCAAAATATGTGTTTTGGTGGCATATCGAAATGAAATATTAGTTGCAGACATTGCAGAATTTATTTCTAGGCTAGTATGGCGTATAAGTAGTACAATTTCTTTAATTTTTAACAGATTAGGTACAATAAAGAGATCTAATTATATGATAGATTTAGATAATATTAAAGTAGGAGGAACGGATGAAGCGAAGGAAACTCAGGGTGATACAGAACACCGTTAGGGGTCCAGAGAGGAGGCCTCTGATCTTTCCGGGCTTGAAGATTTTTTCCTCTTCTGGATGCACCTAGAAAGGGAAGTCTTGCAATGTCTATAACAATTTACTGTCTCGTTTAAACAAACATCCCTCACCTGAAGGCGCTTGAAGGTGAGAAGGAAACAAAATTAAAGGACTAATGGAAAAGAAATCATGATAAATGAGACTCCATCCCAGGATTTTCCAACCGACGAGGTCAAACCAACCCAAGTTCTGGGTGGGTGGTAGAAAAATTGAACTTGAATCTCACACATGCGGAGCCATGTCACTTGGAAATTCTAACACCTCGACATTAATCGAGACCTGGTTTTCTTGGACAACTCTCAGACAGATTCTCCCAGTCTTGTCTGCCTGGCGAGTGAGACATCTGTGGGAAGAACATGTATGGAACATGTTTATAATTACCATCTGGACAGTTACCGTTATTTATTACCGTGAACAGAAGCTCCATTAATCGGAAACAAATTAGATCAACAAGCCCACGACAAGGGAATAGTCACAATAGAGTTTGTTAATTGAAAATAATACTTTACTTTCTCAGCAGGTGGTAGACCTATTGCATTACAACCAAAAATTCATTAGCAAGATTTAAATTCCCACAAAAAATCAGTTTTACTCTCTGTGCAACGTCCATCAGTGTACGCAAAGTAAATATTGTTCCTACTCAAAAATTAGATACGGAGATTTCATCGAAGATGCATACTTTGAGGCACCCTAAACAACTCCTGCTCAAAAAAAAAAAAAAAAAAAAAAAAAAAATAGAAAAAACAATCACCAATCACATTAAGATCCATACGTACTTGTAATTTGTGTGTATATATCTGAAAGTTAACCTAGACTTCTTCAAAGATAAGACACCAAGCTTTATAATAAAAGATCTGCATTTTAATGTATCCTTTAATTGAAAATTATTTCAGAATTTAACATTTTTTCCAAAGGATTGTCGATTGAGATGTTTGCCTTAAAATGCACGGAATACTTTTAATTTTTTGGGTATAGTTATGAAGTTTTCCTCATTTTAAAAGCACTGTAATTAATTTTCGAAACCATATCTTACAGAGAAAAACGTAGCCTCTCTCTAAAGCACACTATGTATTTTAAATAGTTCTTTTAATGGAAATAAACATCTTCTGAGATTTACGTTATTGTTTTCAGTTTGTCAAATTTTTAATTTTTAGGGAACGTTACACTGCAATTTATTATAAGCATTGCAAAAATTTACCTAAAT